>JAVJIF010008778.1:0-75000 GCA_038442645.1 Agave tequilana
ACATGTTTAGATGTTAGTTTTCATTAAGACTGGAATTTATACTGCACATGTAGTGGGACACAAATAAATCTTTATATATGTTTGTGCTTGAATGCTTGTTTGTACCCATTAAATGTGCTAGCATAGTCTAGTTTTGATGATTCATGCATTTTAAACTTGTATTCCTATTTTTGAATTTGTTTTAAGTGTATGAGTTTTCATTTCATGTATATGTTTATTTTGCCAAACCTTAAGATATACATGTATACCCTTTGAGTCATTTGCCTTTCATGCAAATTTATATATATGGACTCAATTGTGTTTAGGGATATGTATGTATACTTATTGTGTTGACAATTCATAAATATACCTTGAAATGAAATTAGTTTTAGTGAAAATTTAGTTTTTCTTGATTTCGTGTTCATTTGTTTAACTTCATGTATATGTCTATCTTGTCCAAACTATGATTATACATGTACATCCTTGAGCCACGTGCCTTCATGCATATACTTTTGTGGACTCATTGTGTTTAGGATATGTATGTATATATAGTTAGTTTGTATATGACATACATATGCCTTGAAGTTTAAATCGTTTGGATGAATTTCATGTTTTTAAGATGATTTCAATGGTGATTTCACATCTTAGATGAATTTCATGTTTTCAAGGAATTTCATATGAGCCTAATTGAATATTTTCATGATTGATATGTGTCACATTATACTTATACACTCACTTTATTAGTTTACTCATGATTTGTTTTCATGAGAATTTGAATGAGCTTTATGGACTTTGAGTGTTTAGTGATCATGTGATTTACATGTGTTTCATGAAAAACAATTTGTTTTATTCCTTACTTGAAGGATTTCGTTCTAGTCAACAAGTTTTTCCTATAACTAGTTCGTATTCTTCACCTATGGTAGAGATTTTCTAACATACTACATTTTCAAATCTATTTTGAAACCCCTACCTTCAATGGGAGGATGGATGGGAGATCATGTTCATGTATGCTTAAAATGAAAATCATTTAAAACTTGAACCTTGATTGGGAGGTAGACAATATGATGTATACACTTGATCATTATTGTTATTTCAATTGGTATCATTGAATTCTTTCAATTGGTATCAATCTTGACCTTTCTTGTATACTCATATATTTGTATGTATGTATGCTTTCTATTCCAAGAATATCAATTTCTATTGGTATCCATTTTCCATACATATATATGTTTGTTTCATTTTTTTCAATGCATAGGCTTGTTAAAATAAAAGTGAATGATTGGTAGTCAAAAGTGCATAATTATCATCATATATACCATCGCATTCGCACATTTATTCATATTATTCTGCACATTTATTAATAATTTGTAATTTATTTGTGCAGGCCTCGAATTATCGATTTAATAATAAATAAAGCCCAATGAAGCCCAAAAGCCCATATTTGAAGCCCAAGAGTCAAAATGCAAATATCAAGTGTCAAAGTGCAATTATGCAAGGGCTAGAGTTGCAATTATTGAAGTTTAGGGAAGGGTGGACTTCTATCCAACCCTAAACACCTGCAGGATCAGATTAAAAGGCCAAGATAAAGAAGAAATTCGTGGGAGGAAGATTTGAAGAAATCTGGATTAAGGGTAACTTGATTACCAAGTTACCTCGAAAATCCAGATTTAAAAGGCCAGGATTAAAATTCCAGAAGCAGAAGCCCACAGGGACGGACCAGGAGAAGCCACGCGCCAAAGCGCGTGGCAATCTGCCACCAGATTGCCGCGGAGGCGCGCGCAAAAGCCGCGCATCCGCGGCAATATAGATGAGATGGAATACCAGTTTTTGTGGGCAAGTTCGTCGGGACTCTGTGGCATACTGCATCTATAAATAGCACCTGCATTGCAACATACAGAGCGTCCAGAGGCGAGCCAAGGGCCAAAGTTAGGTTTTTTCTAGGGTTTCTTCTTTGTAGTTAGATGTTCTTTTCTTTTTATTTAAAGAGAGAGAGAGATGATTATATTGAGGGTGACACTGATGTATCTTCTCTTCTCTGCCATGGATTAAAGCAATAAAGGTATTATTTTGTTTTGTTTCTTATTTCTATGTTTTACTTTTATTCTTGTTTTCTATTTCTCTTTTCATCTCTGTGATTGGTGATGAGCATGCAAGCGATTACCGAACCATAAGTATACCGAAGAGGGTCGGGGTTCCAACGATATTCCATGGCGATGTTCTCCTCCTCGAGGCGTATCAACTCATGCTTGCCCAAGGCTTGATGACCTAATGCGACAACGGACTGAGTTCGATCCCACGGTTCATACGTTCAACGCCTCCGAAAAACGGTAGAAAGTATTAGGTTTTCACTTATTTTCTCCAACTCAAGTAAGTTTTCTTTTCTTCTTTTTTATTTCTTTTTTGTAGATTAAATCCATCTCTCTCCATATTCTTTTCTTCGATCCATTGTAAATACCACAACTCATTGTAAATACCATCGTGACAATTAACTAAAAAAAAAAAGATAAATTTTAGAGATTAACTTGCTTAACGCTTCTATCGCAGTCCCTCCTTGAGGATCACGACCCGCATAGCCTTGCTACCGCGGATTAGAACTGAACCTCACACTACTATTTCTAAATTTAATATCCTTATTTTGTGTGCAGGAAAAATCAGTCAACAAATTGGCGCCGTTGCCGGGGAGGGACGGTAAGTTATCTCTAAAACAAAAAAAAATTTTAATTTTTAACTAATTCTTTATTCTTTTCTGTTTGCAGGTTTGGAGAACAGGAAACAGAAAACAGCAGCTGCAGTGGACATATAGCTGCCCTGTGCCTCTGCCCTCGAAGGCAGAGCACAGGAGCCCACTGTTTTGCCGCGGATCCGCGGCCAGAGCCGCGGAAACGCGGCAACAGTAAGGACTACTGATTCAAATTTTTTGCAGATTGCTGCAATTGAGATTACTGCTTACTGTTCTATTCTGTTTTGTTCTGTGATATACCTGTAAATTGCTAATAATTCAACAGTAAATTATTGGTTGTTAAAAATAAAATTGATTAGACGTTTGCATCTTAGGCACGTGTCTTTTCAATTTATTTATTTTTACTGTTGAGGAGTGCTGGAGCAAGGTACGCAAGCATTACATGTAGAATAGGATTCATCTCTTGGTTGATTTTCTGCTTTGAGTGAATTTTATCTATTTATCTTGTACACTTGCACTAATTCATCTTAAGGGCATAACCCATTAACAAGATAAGGTGGGGATTTCATCACCCTTCCTTAGCCCAAAAATCATATCCCAAGCACTCACTAACCCAAGCCTAACTAAAACTGAGTAGACGTTGGCCCTAGGGACACTCGGACTCAATTAGGAGATTATCCTAAGGGGGAACGGTGTTGGAAGTTGACTCCTGCCAAATCAGTGTCTAGGAAGGGGATTGAGGGCCGAAAGCCCGAAGTGTGGTGGTTATTTAATTAAGGAACGTCTTTGACGGAAAACCTCCCACCACTCTTGCCCTAACCTGGCTGATTAACTTGTAGTCAAAGTCTACACCCTACCTCCCGTGGACAGTCTAACCAGTTAGGAGTCGTCTAGGTCTAGGTCTACCCTAACTTAGGTTAGAAATTTTTCTTCTTTGTTTGTTTTCTTTGTTTTGTTTGTGATTGTGTGATATGGCCTATAACAACAATTTTTTCAATTTTAATGAGGATCCATATTACACACCAACCTCTTATTCGGATATTACCAACCCGGCATATCATAACTTTGACCAACCTAGTGTGCCAGATTGGTCTTATCCGAATCATTACATGCCCAGCCCCAATACTATGACCAAGATTGGAATAATCATCACTACTCTTCACAGAGTCAATGGGAATTCAATACCCCTGAGCCTTATGGTCAACACCTGTTCAACCACTATCGTCATATACGTCTTTTCCCACATCACCAAGTTTTCAGTCCACCATTGATCTATTCGATGGGTTAGAAGAAAAAGTGGATAGGTGCAAGACCAAATGAATGATCAAATTTCTAGACTTTCCAACATTCTTGAACTTACCAACCAAGTTGATAGGAACCAAGAATCATTCTATCTAGAAGACCTTGATCATAATTCAATTTCATCACATCAATATGAACTGGACCAATCCCAACCCTTGGACAAATGGCTAGTTTTAATTTCAACGAGATTGAATTAGATAGTGAATGTGAACCCGATCCACAACTTTGCGATTCAGTTTCCATCTTCGAATCTATGTTGACTCCAGTATCATTACCCAATTTGGACCAATTTTCTGAGCCAACATTTATTCCCGTACCCATAGATCATGAAATTGAATCACCCATTTTTGATGATCATATTGAACTTGACCAATTGTGCAATTTTGAAAGTCCCATGGAAAAATTGGCAAGTTCCCATTTTTATGAGATTGAAACTAATGAGATATGTGACCTAGATTCTCAAATCTATGATCAAGTTCAAATTCCCGAATCATTATTGACTCCTGTTTTGTTACCCGACTTAGGTAATATTTTAGAGTCAGTTTTGATTCCCACCCCTATCATTCCTGAACTTGAATCACCAACATTGAGTCACATTCCATTGTGGGAAAATGATTGTAGACTTGAGTTTCAATTTCTTGACTTGGACCCACTTCTTGATCCTAGCCCGATTCCTGAACCTTTACTTGATTTAAGTTTCTTTCCTGAGTCGGTATTAGATCCTGAACCTATCATTCTTGAGTCCAAGTCAACCATTCTACCAAGTCACATTCTTTTGTTGGACATAGGTATAGACCATGACTCTGTGATGATTTTCCAGGACTGGTCATGTAAAGGGAGTAAGTTTCAAGAGAGGATCTTCCATGATCCTATTCATACTGGGGACTGTAAACATGTAAATATAAAAGAGGTAAATAAAGGTAGGTCCCGTGAACTACCACGTTATCTTGTTTGGGCCGCATTTCGTGGACCAATTAGACCACCTCTGGAACCACCACCCTAAGGTAACTTCCGCCTTCCCTTGTTTGTTTCATGCATATATGCATTCATTCATACATTGAGGACAATGCATGAGATAAGTGTGGGGGTGGGCTTTACTAACATACTAACATAAGTAGACACTAATAAAATTTGCTATAAAAAAAAAATATTAAAAAAAAAAAATGTTATAAAAAGGACAGTATTTTGACTTATTTTTGAAAGAAACCTAAGTTAGTTTTAAGGATTAGGAAAATCATGATTAGGATTTCTAAAAACTTGGTCAAAATAAATAAATTGTTGAATTTTTAAGTATAGGAGGAGAAATTGAATAAGTAGTTAGTCTTAATTTTTACCTTAATGAAATGTGCATACAAATGCATATCTAGGATTCTAAGACAAAGACCTTGTGCCTCATTAAAAAAAAAAGAAAAAAAAAAATCACCAATTAAGCTGATACATGTGCCTCAAGAAGCATAAGTATTCATGCCTAAAGGTGAGTAAATAAAATAAAGTCCTTAGTTTGGGGCCTAGTTCACTCGAATTTGAGTCCGCGGGGTGTTTTCTCACTGGTGCCCTAAAGCCAACCGGTTTGGGAGTCATCGACTTTAAGTTCGTTACATGGGTGGATTAGAAAGCCTAAGGAATTAAGGGAAAATTACTTTATATGTATTAACACATCTAATAGTCAATTAGTTAGGTATGAGGGCCTCAAGAAGCCTTGATACTTACACGAAAGAAAATTAGATGAGTTATACATGCTAAAAAAAATTTATTAACACATCTAATAGTCAATTAGTTAGGTATTAGGGCCCCAAGAAGCCTTGATGCTTACACGAAAGAAAATTAGATGAAGTTATAAAAATAATAAAGAGGCATGAGAGTCCAAGTTAAGGAATTCCTAGCAAAAATTCATAAGGATGCATATGATTTTGGTAACGAAAAAGACTATACACAAAATTCAATTTTGATCCTTACTTAAAAATGAAAACAATTTACTTTATAAAGACTGAGTCTAAGAATGAATAAAAATGAGGATCCTAAAACTTATAGACTACTTAATCTCTTCAATAATAATTCAAATATTTTCTTTTTTATGGATTTTGTGGGTGTAATCCACTGAAAAACCCTCACGAGACAACACTCGTCCTCTAGGGTAACCTAGAGGTTTAACGGCTTGTTGCACGTGCTAAGTGCAACCGTGATTCCTACGAAAGTGAGTTAGGTTAGATTATTTTTCTTTTTCTTTGTTTTTTTACTAACATACTAACATAAGTAGACACTAACAAAATTTGCTATAAAAAAAAAATATTTAAAAAAAAAAATGTTATAAAAAGGACAGTATTTTGACTTATTTTTTGAAAGAAACCTAAGTTAGTTTTAAGGATTAGGAAAATCATGATTAGGATTTCTAAAAACTTGGTCAAAATAAATAAATTGTTGAATTTTTAAGTATAGGAGGAGAAATTGAATAAGTAGTTAGTCTTAATTTTTACCTTAATGAAATGTGCATACCAAATGCATATCTAGGATTCTAAGACAAAGACCTTGTGCCTCATTAAAAAAAAAAAAGAAAAAAAAATCACCAATTAAGCTGATACATGTGCCTCAAGAAGCATAAGTATTCATGCCTAAAGGTGAGTAAATAAAATAAAGTCCTTAGTTTTGGGGCCTAGTTCACTCGAATTTGAGTCCGCGGGGTGTTTTCTCACCTGGTGCCCTAAAGCCAACCGGTTTGGGAGTCATCGACTTTAAGTTCGTTACATGGTGGATTAGAAAGCCTAAGGAAATTAAGGGAAAATTACTTATATATGTATTAACACATCTAATAGTCAATTAGTTAGGTATGAGGGCCTCAAGAAGCCTTGATACTTACACGAAAGAAAATTAGATGAGTTATACATGCTAAAAAAAATTTATTAACACATCTAATAGTCAATTAGTTAGGTATTAGGGCCTCAAGAAGCCTGATGCTTACACGAAAGAAAATTAGATGAAGTTATAAAAATAATAAAGAGGCATGAGAGTCCAAGTTAAGGAATTCCTAGCAAAAATTCATAAGGATGCATATGATTTTTGGTAATGAAAAAGACTATACACAAAATTCAATTTTGATCCTTACTTAAAAATGAAAACAATTTACTTTATAAAGACTGAGTCTAAGAATGAATAAAAATGAGGATCCTAAAACTTATAGACTACTTAATCTCTTCAATAATAATTCAAATATTTTCTTTTTTATGGATTTTGTGGGTGTAATCCACTGAAAACCCTCACGAGACAACACTCGTCCTCTAGGGTAACCTAGAGGTTTAACGGCTTGTGCACGTGCTAAGTGCAACCGTGATTCCTACGAAAGTGAGTTAGGTTAGATTAACTTTTTCTTTTTCTTTGTTTTTACTCGAGGACGAGCAAAAAGATAAGTGTGGGGGTGTGATTGGTAGTCAAAAGTGCATAATTATCATCATATATACCATCGCATTCGCACATTTATTCATATTATTCTGCACATTTATTAATAATTTGTAATTTATTTTGTGCAGGCCTCGAATTATCGATTTAATAATAAATAAAGCCCAATGAAGCCCAAAAGCCCATATTTGAAGCCCAAGAGTCAAAATGCAAATATCAAGTGTCAAAGTGCAATTATGCAAGGGCTAGAGTTGCAATTATTGAAGTTTAGGGAAGGGTGGACTTCTATCCAACCCTAAACACCTGCAGGATCAGATTAAAAGGCCAAGATAAAGAAGAAATTCGTGGGAGGAAGATTTGAAGAAATCTGGATTAAGGGTAACTTGATTACCAAGTTACCTCGAAAATCCAGATTTAAAAGGCCAGGATTAAAATTCCAGAAGCAGAAGCCCACAGGGACGGACCAGGAGAAGCCACGCGCCAAAGCGCGTGGCAATCTGCCACCAGATTGCCGCGGAGGCGCGGCAAAAGCCGCGCATCCGCGGCAATATAGATGAGATGGAATACCAGTTTTTGTGGGCAAGTTCGTCCGGGACTCTGTGGCATACTGCATCTATAAATAGCACCTGCATTGCAACATACAGAGCGTCCAGAGGCGAGCCAAGGGCCAAAGTTAGGTTTTTTCTAGGGTTTCTTCCTTTGTAGTTAGATGTTTTCTTTTTATTTTAAAGAGAGAGAGAGATGATTATATTGAGGGTGACACTGATGTATCTTCTCTTCTCTGCCATGGATTAAAGCAATAAAGGTATTATTTTGTTTTGTTTCTTATTTCTATGTTTTACTTTTATTCTTGTTTTCTATTTCTCTTTCATCTCTGTGATTGGTGATGAGCATGCAAGCGATTACCGAACCATAAGTATACCGAAGATCGGGGTTCCAACGATATTCCATGGCGATGTTCTCCTCCTCGAGGCGTATCAACTCATGCTTGCCCAAGGCTTGATGACCTAATGCGACAACGGACTGAGTTCGATCCCACGGTTCATACGTTCAACGCCTCCGAAAAACGGTAGAAAGTATTAGGTTTTCACTTATTTTCTCCAACTCAAGTAAGTTTTCTTCTTCTTTTTTATTTCTTTTTTGTAGATTAAATCCATCTCTCTCATATTCTTTTCTTCGATCCATTGTAAATACCACAACTCATTGTAAATACCATCGTGACAATTAACTAAAAAAAAAAGATAAATTTTAGAGATTAACTTGCTTAACGCTTCTATCGCAGTCCCTCCTTGAGGATCACGACCCGCATAGCCTTGCTACCGCGGATTAGAACTGAACCTCACACTACTATTTCTAAATTTAATATCCTTATTTTGTGTGTGCAGGAAAAATCAGTCAACAGTGAACATTATTTTAGTTTGTGTTTCATAAAGGGGGGAGAAAATTTGATTTTGTCTTTCAATTGGTATTTGATTCCCACTCCCTTACTTTATGATTGAAAATTTCAAATTGGTATCATATGTTCAAAATGAAAATTATTTACAATTGGTATCAAAATTTTGTTTAGACATTTATTTGGTTTTAAAAGAAAAATACTATCTTTTGATATCAAGATGTCTTATGTTTTAAATTGGTATCTAAAAATTTTGTTTAAAGAAAATTACAAGGTTTTGATTTATATTGACCATATGCAAGGAGAGCTTAACATCTCTTCTACATATAGATTCATGTTGAGTGTATTGTGTATTGAAGAGCTTAACATCTCTTCTTTATGTGGTACACGTGTGTAGGGGGAGCTTCACATCTCCTCTTATGCATTACATAATGTATGTTATGTGAATTAGGGCTTAACATCCCTCCTTCATGTAATGCATATGTGTAGGGAAGCTAACTTAGCGTCTTCCTCTTCATGAATGTATATAGCATATAACATTAGTTGATCTTTGTTTACTTTCAATTGGTATCAAGATGCTTCATTGACATATTTTCAATTGATATCCTAATTGATTGTCACCCCTAATTGACTTTGTTTTGTATTAGACAAAAAAAAAGGGGAGAATATTGTTGTTCTTGTTTTCAACCTTTTATTTTGAACAAAAAGGGAGAGAAAGATTTGTTGATTTGGTTTGTTTTACCCCTCATCGAAGGTTGTTTCTTTATATTAAAAAGAGGAGAAGATTTTGTTTTGTTTTGGTTTTTACCCCTTTTTTGATGATTGACAAAAAGGGGGAGAAGTAGTTTGAGTATATATGCATGTTTATGTTTTGCATATATTAAGTTTAATTTAGTTTAATTTTAATTGGTATCTAGAACATGTTTTGTAATTGTGTTTTGTAATTGGTATCTAGAACATTTTATTGTTTATCATAGATATGCATGTTTCATGTTTCATGTTTAATATTCATTGCATATTTATTGTCTATTTGTTTATGCATGAGTTAAGGGGGAGCTTCTTTGAAGCTTAACTTTAATCCATGCATATATAACTCCATGAGTTTTGTCATCATCAAAAAGGGGGAGATTGTTGGCCCAAAGGCTTTCCACTCTAGTTTTGATGATGACTAACTCATGTAGTTATGTGTACTAATAATCTTGTGACTTTAGTTTCAGATCATTAATCAAGTTATTAGTTGGTGATTAGCTTCAACAAGATGATTTGGAAGCTTTCACATGTTGATTCAAGAGCCCGAGCATCAAAGATCATATATAGCACTTGCTCGGTGGATCAAGGAGTTTTGGATCGAGTCGGCTTGGAGATTGCGCTCTACAAGAAGACTTCGGTACCATAGTTCCATAGTTTAGTTTTGTGTCTAGATCCAAATTGTAAAGATTAGAACAGTATGATAATGCTCATGTTCACAACACACACGTTTCATGTTTTGAATATTGGTTTTTGTTCTTCGGTTTTAGGTTTAACTGATCTTGGTTTTTCATGAATAGATATTATATCAAAACAAGTTTATATGGTTTAATGTATATATGATTTGTTCTATATACATGCATGCTTAACTTCTTAGACAAACTTAGTTTTGATTTTCATATTCATGTGTTTTATGGTTTGGTATTTTTGTCAAAACATATTTTGGAATTATTGTCAAAAACATGGAATATATATGTTTCATGTATATAGGATTATATCCATATACATCATGCCTAAATATTGTTTAAATATCATGTTTTTGTATTTGGAAGAGTTTTTGACAAAACGTATTTTCTATGCAAAATTCAAGTTTTAGAAAATACAAGTTTTTGTTTTTGGTAAAAATGATTAGACACAAAAATAGTTCTTATTGATTGATACATGAGCTAAACTCTTTACCACATGTTTATATATCAATGCAAAATGATAAAACTATTTTTGGTGATTTTTAGAAAAGATAAAAGAATTTTTAAACATGTTTCTAATTCAGTTTTCTGATTTCAGGCTTCACGAGTCGACTAGTCTTCTGACCAAGTCAACTTGGTCGAAGTCGGTCGACCGGGTCGGTCGACCGGCGTGCACAGATTTGTGCACGTTTGGCAGACATGGGACGGTCGACCGGGTCAGAGAGCAGAGCTCTCTGTTTGTTTGGGTCGACCGGGGCGGTCGACCGGTAGCTGCCAACGGGCAAAATTTGACCGTTGGACGGTCGACCGGACCGGTCGACCGGCAGTGTATTTCTGCAATTTCTGCTGCCAACGGCTATATTTTTCTGGGGTCTATAAATACCCCATTTGTGAGAGTTTTTCTCCAAGATTTTTTGTGCGAATTTTTCCTTACTCTCTGGTGTTTTCACAGCAATTAAAAGAGGTTTTTGAATTCAAATTGAACAATCTTTTGGTGTTTTTATTAGGGTTTGAAAAATCAAAGAAAAGGGATTTTGGGAAAAGCTTTTGTTTAAACTTTACTATCTTCATTTCTATTATTTCCCAAAGATTTTCTTTGAGTTGCTGGTTTCAAATCCCTTGGTTTTCTCTACACTTGAGCTAAAATCTACTATCTTTTCTATAGGATTTTTGTGTGGGAGAAAGAGAGTGTTTTTGGTTGTTGTTTAAGACCACCAAGTTAAAAACCCAATCTTCGTTTGGCTTTGTGCCTTGGGTTGTATCCCTCAAGTTGTGAGGTGATCCTTGTGTTTGCTTTGTGCTAATCCCTCAAGGTGTGAGGTGATTGTTGTTGGCTAGGTGCCTTGCCTTAGGAGGAGGTTGTGTTTGTAAGGAGAAGAGTTGGGTACTCCTTGTATTGTGATTGCCCCAAATTCTCGGTGGAGGTTCCCTTTGGGAGTCCTTTGTGGACAAGCTAGTGGACTTTAAATCTTTCTGGGTGAAGGTGGGGATGTAGAGCTGGGTGCTCGAACCTCGAAACATATCTTGGTGTTTGCGCTTGTTCATTGACTCTCTCTCTCTTTACTTTGTGCCTTGCATCTATTCATATTGCTCATACATACTTATATGCTTGGCTTGGTTGTGTGTGCATCACTTGTTGATTGCACTTGAGTGTAATTGCAATTAGTTTTTAAATTCTGCATTGAGTTTATTAGATTAGCTCAATCACCTATTCACCCCCCCTCTAGGTGATTTTTCAAAAATGACTTGTCAGAGGTTTACTATTAATATGACAGGTTTGTGCTTATTTCGCCGGGGAAATGGACACATGTATTTTATGGTCCTACCATTCCATGGGAGGGAATTAATAAGGGATTTTGGAGGGGAAGACGGAACCAGGTCCCTTAGGATTTTTAGCAAACTCTTAGCTATCTACGAATTTGATATGTCTTTATCAACTACCATTTGGGTTCGGCTAGCCATGCTATTCCCCTCAGCATAATGAGTTATTGAGGATTTTTGTTGTACTTAAAAACTAACATTTTCCTCTATCTTTAGCCGCCAGAGGCGTCAGATTTTGATAGCCTCTAAAGAAGGATGACAAAACTAATACTCAGCTAGTTTGTCTTTATCAACTCAATTATGTGGAGGATTGGATTGTGTTCCCCTGCGTTGTCCACCCGACTATTCCTCTTAACCAACTTCTTATATGCAGATTAGAACTCCAGCAATATTTGATCATCGACGCTGGTTGCATCATGCTCGTATTGAGCAGGACATAGTTGTTGATCGAAAATTCCATCGTAGGGGAACACATTTGATACAAACGTCATACATACTTGACCCAATGATCAAAGGTTTACTGTTAACATGATTAAGGTAGTATTCTTAAAAAAATTGCCATTAATCAACATCATAAGTATATCGCTGTTCGAGAGGAGGAACTGAATTGAGAAAGAGTTCAGAGTAAACCGTTTATGTCCTTATACTGATGATCAAACTCTGAATATGTGTGAAGATTTACTTTACTCCTTCGAATCACCGTTCATAGCAGAAGCTATAACGAGTTACATCTGTAGGGAGGGCTAGCGATGGAAGCATTCACAATTTTATGTTGAAGTTTTTGAGAAGAAAAACGAAAGTTCTTCTTTGTTTAAAATGGAAAACAAAACAAAGTAGAAAGAGAGTGAAGAATCTTTGTAGAGTTTTTTTAAGAAAAGGAAAACAGAATGAAAAACGGAATGAAAAACGGTGATATTGAAAAAAGAGAAAGTTTTTAGAAAAGAGTTTTAGAATTCGATAGAGAGAAAATCATGACTAACTAACATTCTACACTACTAACTTACTAAGCTCGTTGGGTAATTCATGCCTCATGTTGATTCATTGGTAATAGTACATCTTACTTTGTCAAATTAATATGTTGTCCCAAATTGAGGATGTGTTCTCATCTAGGCTTGCTAGGTGGCCTCCATGGATCATCGACTCTTAATAGATTCTCAATTATGGAACATAGGCATTCACACTTAGGTATGATAAATAAGAATGTAAGATTCATTAGTTCATCAAAACTATAACAAGCTAGCATAAAATAAGAAACTTGTACAATAGGTGTTAGTATACTAAAGTGATCCATCTTCATGTTCCATCAAGGCACTTGTTTAAGAGACAAGGCTCTAAATAAGGTACACATGAATCATATGGAGGTGATACAAAGCATTCACTAGAATTGAAATAATACTCATCTTCATTGGGAATGAACAGACTTGTTAATTACAAGACTAGAAATAAAAACATCCAATGATTCATATAAGTTAGCAATCACCCAAGAGTTAGTAGTTAGTAGTATTAGAAGTTAGTTAGTCATATTAAGGATTAGTTAGCCATGAAAAGAAAAACAAGCAAGAAGACATGGTAGAAAAGAAGTGCAAGAAAGCAAAGAACTTGAAAAGTAAATGCAATAGTATAAGAAAGATTTGAGGAAGAAAAGCATGAGCCTTTGTATTGAATTGTCACTTCTTTAATTACAGAGATCTCTCTCACCCTCACTCTCTCTTTCTGGATCTAGAAGAAGAAAATAAAAATTACACAAGAAGACTAAAGAGAACTTAAAGAAATCCTAACTATTTGCCTAAACAAAATGTTATTTTCTCCTCCTTTTTTTTATAGAGGCCTTGGGGGTCTATTTATAGGCTTCAAGAGAAGATAATATCCCATAACAGCCGTAGGATCAATCGCTTGATCAACGGCCAAGGAAGCGTCACGGATTCACGACTAGGGCAGCGTTTCTGCAGCAGCATCTTGGTCGTTGCGCCAACGATTTCTCTGACATTCTGTTACGCTGCTTGTGTTCTAGAAGTTAGGGAATATGCCTTGGTTCGTTTCAGAATTGGGCTTCTTAGTTGTGGACTCCTAAAAACTCCTTTAATTCCTTAAAAATCCCAAGATTTGGGCCTTCTTCTCCGTTAAAGAATGGACCTTAAAAATAAGAGAGAAAGCAATAAAAAATCCTATTTTTATTAACATAAAGCATGGTATGGTGGTATAAAATGATGCAAAATGAACTCCAATCATACCCCCATGCGTAGCTTTTGCTTGTCCCTGAGCAAAATAAGCAAAGAAAAAGAGAGAAAACCCTAATTAAATTATTACACCACTTTCGTAGGTGACACGATTGCACTGAGCTCGTGCAACAAGCCGTTAAACCTCTAGGTTACCCAAGAGGAGGAGTGCTGTCTCCTGAGGGTTTTCAGCGGATTGCACCCACAAAATCCAAAGTAAAAGAAAAAATGTTAGTGATTTTTCAAAAAGGAAAAGGAAGAAAAACGTTTATGATCTATTTTTTCAAGAATTTTGGTGATCTTTCGGCTTCAGGTTACCCTAAACTTTTCCTTCTTTTTATAAGCCTCCATTCGAAGTTTCGTTTTCAACTTGGTTAAGTTTTCAAAAATAGAGAGAGAACTAGATTTTGTATCAAGCCTAACATATATACATTTATATGTATGAGGAATTATTCTTAGACTAAGGTACATTTATTTATATATCTATGTTTTTATATATATATATTTTATTTTTATTTATTTATTTATATATTTACATTTATTTATTCCCTTAGCTTCATTAGGCTTTCTAATTCTCACCCATGTAGCGAGCCTTTTACCGATGACTCCCAGACCAGAAGGTCTTAGGGCATCAGATGAGGATACATCCCTAAGGTTCAAGGACTCAAGTAAATTAGGCACAAATGCTAAGGACTCAACTAACTTTAGGCGTGAATGGTTATGCTTCTTAAGGCACAACTAACCAGCTTAATTGGTGATCAAGTTTTTATTTATTTATTATATATATATTTTCTCTTTTTTTATATATATAAATATAAACAACGTTACTAAGTTCTTAATTAATCCCTCAACATGTAAATGTATATAGTGCTTAGGAAAAATTCAAAGTCTAACTATCTTTCTATTCTTTTCTTTCTTAACCTAAAGATCCAACAATACTTCTTATTTGACTTATATAATAAATCCTAGTTTAGGCTTTCCCTAATTCCTAAGATCAAGTTAATTCTTTAAAATTGGATCACAGAATTTTTTTATTTTTTTATATAAGAAAGAAAAATCTAAGAAAATCCTAGAAAATCTAAACAAAATCCTAATAATAAAAAAAATCTATGTTAGTATCTACCCCCCATACCTATCTCATGCATTGTCTCCAAGTATGCAAGTAAAATATATGCATGAAATAGGTAAAGAAAAGATGTCACCCCCTCCTTCGGTTCGGACCAACGGTGGTGCTAGGTCCGGCCGACTGCGAACGCCGCAGACCTTCCTCGATGCGGTTGAGGCGCGTGGTATGCTCCTCTACCTGCTTCCTCAGTCTAACTTGACGCTTAAAGATCTTCTTCATGCCTCGCCAAATGGTAGACATGAAGACTCGTGAATCAGTTGGGGGGTCCTGCTGCCAAAAGGCTGGGTTATCATCATCCTCCAAAAGTTCCTCCGAAGAGGACTCAGTCGGGGCATCTTCGGCCTGGACACTAGGGGTCTAGACCGCGTAGAGACAACTATATAAGCACTTGTTGCCCTCTCTGGTACAACAAATACTCGATTGTAAGAGTCAAAGACTGCATCTGGTAAGAAGTTCCTACACAGACGACTGACCAAAACTGGATGTGAGTATTTGGCACCGCGTGTGCGCTAGAATTTGTGATGATACTGTGAAAGATAGTCGTGTTGATGCAAATGGTGTGTTGCCTAGTCATGAGATCGTGAATGATTTGCAGCACCAGCCTATTAAAGGAGGTCATATAGTCTAGCCCAAGGAGGTTACGTTGGATCTAGCGTCCAACGCAATGTATGTTGTGAAACGTAGTGCTGGCTTTGAGCCCCTTATCCTATTCGGTACAGCGAACCCCCGTGACTGTCATGTAGTCAATTAATGGCAGGGGGTCGCGATGGTGCGGGTTACTGGGGACGTGTGTGTAGTCCTCCAATATATCAACAGTGATAACAAGGTCTCCAGTAAGCATGTGCACTGTGAATTGGTTGGTGTCAAAGTTAATAGAGGCTTGATCAATAGAAGCATAGAAGAGCTTGACAAGCTCGAGACAATGGTAAGCCTTATGGGCAATGTTATCGTAAACTAACACATACCAATTCCATTCACGAATTCTATCCAAAAAGATGTGGCCATAGCCATAAATATCGCTAAAATTTCTAGAAAAGTCTTTCTCAGCAAATATGGATGGTGTCATGACTGAAAATACGAAATATAGAAAAGAAATTCACAAACCTCCCCCGAATTACATGGAGGAAAACTGAAACCAGATTGCAGAGAGCAATCTACAGGAAGAACAGGCAATCGAGTTGTAGATCTGAGATCTACAGACAACAGCGAGGGCAGAGAAATTTAGTGGCACTTTGGACTCCACCATAGTGTCGCGGACGAGCTGCATTGACCGAGAAAATGCGGCTAACAGAGGGAAGCAGGGGTTTGGAAAATTTTGATGGCAGCGCTCGAAACTCTATTTCTCAGATCTGGGTTGAGATGTTAGGGTAGAGAATGAAAGAGAGGTAGGGGGTATATATAGGGGCCTAAGAAGGGTAGATTTGCCCTAGGTAAAAATTAAAAATTTCAATCCTAGGGTAAATTCTGGTTATTTGAAAGAAAAATGAGTATATAAAGGGAAGAAAACCTAAGTGCTATTTAGCACTTAGGTCCATTATTTTATTTTTTATATTTTCTTGCTATTTTTTTATTGTTCTCTTAATTTTTTAAATTATTTTCATTAATTATTATTAGTATTAATTTTATTTTTATTTTTATTTTTTGTTTTGTTTTATTTTACAAAGTAGGGCCCAAAAAGATTTACAAGAAACACCGGGGGAGAGTGTAGAAGGATTTGTTCACATGTAGGCTGGGTCACAAAGACCCAGTTCGAGAATATCGTGTGACTCAGACTCTGTGGTGTAAAATGGCTTAAGTCGTTGGCCATTGACTTTGAACATGTTGCCACTCTTTGGATCGAAAATCTCAATAGCACCATGAGGGGAGACTGTTTGTACAATATATGGTCCCGACCACCTGGTCTTCAGCTTACCAGGGAAAAGGTGGAGTCTAGAGTTATACAATAGAACTTGTTGTCCGAGGACAAAATTCTTCCTATGAATGGATTTGTCATGGAAACGTTTAGTTCTGTGTTTAGAGATCTGAGCATTATCGTATGCATCATTTCTTAACTCTTTCAGCTCAGAAATCTGCAACTTCCTCAAGTCACCGGCTTTTTTAAGTCAAAGTTTAACTGTTTGATCACCCACATCGCACGGTGCTCTAACTCCACAGGCAAATGGCAGGGCTTCCAAATATAACTTGATATGGAGACATACCGAGGACAGTCTTGTAGGCAGTCCGATATGCCCATAAGGCATCAACGAGTTTGATGGACCAGTCCTTACGGTTCTGCCCTACAGTTTTGTCCAATATCAATTTTATTTGTCTATTAGTAACTTTTACTTGCCCGTTCGTCTGAGGGTGATAAGCCATGGACAATTTATAAGAAATAGAGTATTTCCGCATTAGGCCTTCAAAAGCTCGATTGCAGAAATGACCCCGTTGTCACTAATTATCGCACGGGGGCTCCAAAGCGCGAAATGATATTTTCTCTTAAGAATTTAATGACAACCTGGTTGTCATTTGTTCTAGTTGGAACAACTTCAGCTCACTTTGAGACACAGTCTACAGCTACCAAAATGAATTGGTTGCCGTAAGACATAGGAAAGGCTCCCATGAAATCGATGCCCCACAAATCAAAAATTTCTACCTCCAAGATCAGTGTAAGGGGCATCATGTCTCTTCGTATGATTCGACCCATCATTTGACATTTGGCATAGAGTTTGCAAAAAGTATAAGCGTCCTTGAAGAGAGTGGCTAGTAGAAACCACTCTGAAGGACTTTTTCGGCTGTCTTTCGTGGACCAAAGTGTCCACCACAAGCTAGCTCGTGACAAAATGTCAAAACACTCTGATGTTCATCTTCAGGAAGACACCTTCTAATTATCTGGTCAGGGCAATATTTGAATAAATACGGTTCATCCCAAATGAAAAATCATATTTGTGTCATAAAGCGGTGCTTGTCCTGACCTGACCAATTTGAAGGTGTTCGCCCGGTTGCAAGGTAGTTTGTAATATCGGCATATCAGGGCTCTTTACACATCGTGAAGATGTGTTCGTCAGGAAAGTCCTCATTGATTGGTATTGTCTCAGTTGTTGCACTGGGAATTCTCGAAAGGTGATCTGCCACCACATTCTCAACGCCCTTTTATCTTTGATTTCTAAGTCAAAATCTTGCAAAAGAATATCCATCGAATCAGTCTAGCTTTTGTATCCTTCTTTTCCATTAAGTATCTAAGGGCAGAGTGATCGGTGAAAATCGTTGTCCTAGACCCTAGTAGATATTGGCAAAACTTCTCCAACGCAAACACAACAGCTAAAAATTCCTTTTCAGTCGTTGTGTAGTTTAGTTGGGCCTCGTTGAGCGTCCTACTAGCATAGTAAATCACGTGTTGCTTGTTATCAATACGCTATCCTAGAACAGCACCTATGGTATAATCGGAGGCGTCACACATGATTTCGAAGGGTCTAGTCTAATCAGGCGCTGAGATTATTGGCGCCGAGACAAGTCTTTGCTTTAGCTCCTCCCAAGCTTGTAGACATTCTTCATCAAATTGAAGGGCACATCTTTTCCTAAGAGATTAGTTAAAGGTCTAGCAATTTTGTTAAACTCCTTAATAAATCTTCTATAGAAGCCAGCGTGCCCTAGAAATGATCTAATGTCTTTTAGGCATTTTGGCTCAGGGAGCTTTGCTATCACTTTCACTTTTGATCTATCAACCTCAGTTCCTCTGTTTGAAATTTCGTGCCCCAGGATAATTCCTTACTTGACCATAAAATGACACTTCTCCCAGTCGAGTGTCAAGTTTTTCTCCATACATCTTTGTAAAACCAGCTTCAGATGATGCAAGCACTGGTCAAAGGAATCGCCATATATAGAGAAATCATCCATGAAAATTTTCAAAAATCTTTCCACATGTCAGAAAAGAGACTAAGCATGCAACGTGGGAACATTATGGGAGCATTACATAGGCCGAAGGGCATTCTTCGATATGCAAATGTTCCAAAGGGACGGGTGAAAGTAGTCTTGTCTTGATCCTCGGGAGCGATAGGGATTTGATTGTATCCTGAACATCCATTCAGGAAACAATAATACTCATGTCCAGCTAGTATCTCGAGCATTTGGTCTATGAATGGAAGAGGGAAGTGGTCTTTACATGTGGTAGCGTTCAATTTTCGGTAATCAATACAGACTCGAATCTTCGTTGGAAGACGAGTTTGTACTATTCCTTCTTATCATTTTCTACCATGGTAAAGCTTGCCTTCTTTGGCACAGCGTGGAATGGACTAACCCATTGGCTATCCGATATGGGATAAATAATCTCATTGTCTAGAACCTTCAAAATTTTAGCTCGGACAGCCTCTTGCATGATTAGGTTTAGTCGAGCTGTGGGTCGCGTTTTGGCTTTGCATCTTCCGTTAAGTGAATCCGGTATTGTATAATGGATGGACTAATCCCTTTTATATCAGCCATGGTCCAACCAATTGCCTCTCGATTTTCCTTAACACCGCAAGAAGATCCTCTTCCTGTTGTTCTGTAAGATGGGACGCTATTATCACGGGGAAAGCTTCCTTTTCACCCAAGTACTGGTACTTCAGATGACTAGGAAGAACTTTAAGCTTTGAAGAGGGGGTGTGATCTATCGATGGTTGTTCTTCTTATAGGGGAAGGATAGGGGTTGCGTTTGTTGCCCTCTCCACCATGGATTCGATGATTTGGTCAAGATTGAAGTCATCAGACTCCATTTCGAATTCTCTGTCCGACTCATATTCAATCTCCTTGTCGTGTTCACTTGTTAATCCTTCAATTAAGGTCACTTCAAATGACTGATCATCCAAGTCTCGAGGTTGTTTTCCCAGGTAGAAAACATTTACCTCTTTCATCATATCACCAAAAGTGAGACGCATAGACCCGTTCCTACAGTTTATGAGTGCATTTGCGGTGGCTAGAAAGGGTTGTCCTAGAATGACAGGGGTCTGAGCTTTCGGATTGTGTCTCCAGAACGATGAATCCACGGGATAAATGAATTCGCGACCCGTATGAGAACATCTATAATCCCTCTTTGGGAATATTTACAGACCGGTTAGCCAATTGTCTAGTACTCTATTCGGATGGAGGTCGCCCAGCCTGAGTTGCTGATATACAAAAAAGGGAAGCAGATTGATGCTGGCTCCTAGATCAAGTAAGGCTCAGTTTATTGTGGTCTGTCCTATGATACAGGAAATGGTTGGACTCCTGGGATCTTTGTATTTCACAGGAATGGGTCTGGTTACAACTCACTTATGTTTGATGCAAGGAAGACATTCTTTGGCACATTTGTTTTTCTTTTCTTGGTGCACATATATTTTAAAAATTTTGCATATGAAGGGACTTGTGTATGGCATCAAAAAGGGGCACAATGATCTGAACCTGATTGAACATTTTCCTAATCTTCTCCATTTGAGCATTAGTCTTATTATTTGCTAGCCAATTAGGGAATGGCACAATAGGCTTGTAAGGTTGCTCATCAATTTTGTCTTTATTATTGGACTTGGAGGTTGATGGTTGTGAACTTGAAGATGGGTCATTTTGAGTTGATGATATAATTACAGGAGAATTTGCTACTGATTTATTAGGAACAGGATGACTAGAAATCTGATTGTCAATTTGTTTTCTAGATCTCAAGATATGAACAGTATTGCATTATCTTGTACTATGTCTTCAGCTTCATTAATAGGAAAGGAGTTCTTAGGATTAGGCAATGGCTGATTTGGCAGTGTTCCTTTTTGTCTTTCATTTAATGAGTTAGCCAGTTGACCTATTTGAACCTCTAACCTATTGATATCTGGGTGGTGATTGTTCATCATTGAGGCCTGGGTTTTGGACAGGTTTTAATCATTCTTTTCAAATCTGACATTTTTTTATCAGGATGATTCTGTGCGTGTTGTTGTTGGTACGTGGGCTGGAAGTTATGTTGGTAATTGGATTGAAAATTTAGTTGACTCTGGTGGAAACTGGGTTGATGAGACTGAGCAGGGTATTGGTGTAGAAATTGTTGCCTTGGTTGCTCATGACCAGACTGACTCCATGAGAAATTTGGATGGTTCCTCTATCCCGGGTTGTACGTTTTGGAGTATGAATTGTAGTTGGTCTGGCATATGCTGTATTCATGTTTTCAGGATACATTTGAATTTCGTAAACATGACACTCCTCAAATAGGTGATTGAAAGCATGACAGTAGGTACAACCCAGATTGATCACTGATATTGGATTGACCTGGTTCACTGAATTTGGTTCCCTAGCCTCGAGTAGTTCTAGCCTCTTCATCAATTGTGTTATTTTTACCTCGGCAGCTATAAAGGATTCAATTGAATGTATACCAGTTCTGAAAGTGGTGGGGTTAGTTTTCTCTGGGCAAGACTCACACTGAATGGTTTTTTCTGCTAAAGCTTCAAATAGGTCCCAACCCTGATTCTCATCTTTCTTCAAAAATTTCCCTTGACACATAGTCTCAAGGAGCATCTTAGTTTGGTAGTCTAGTCCGTCATAGAGAATTTGGCACTGCCGCCACTTCTCTATTCCGTAATGAGGACATTGGGCTAGTAAATCCTTAAACCGTTCAAAATACTTCCAGAATGGTTTATTTGTTTCCTGCTTAAACTATATTATGTTTTTTCTAATGAGGGCCGTTTTATGAATGGGATAGAACTTCTTAAGAAAGACTTTGACAAAATCATCCCATGACGAGATAGAACTAGCAGGCAGATTATATAGCCACTTTGGCTATATCCTTAAGCACGAAGGGAATGAACCTCAATCTAACAACGTCTTTCCCCAGTTGGGGAATTCTCATCATCAAACATACTTCTTCAAACTCACGAATGAAGAAATACGCGTCCTCGGATTCTAGGCCATGAAACCTAGGGAGTGTGTTTATGAACTGAGGCTTTAGCTAAAAATTGTTTTCATTTGCCTCAGATAGAAGAATACATGAAGGAAGTGAAGTGCGAATTGGGTAGAACTTGTCTTGGACAGAAGTATGGTTCGCCATGATTGGGCTTGTATCAGGGAGTGATGCAAGTATAGAAGTCCTAACAAGTCTTGATGAAATAGGATCCCAGTACCACTCTTGCATGCACAATCACAGACAACGTTCACCAAACAAACAAGCGAAAAGGGAAATAACAGGCAAAAATAAAGAAAAACAATCACAAGCTATCTAAGATCCCTGGACCTAGACGACTCCTAACTGGTCGATGAAATGAAGAACGTTGTTGCTCGAATCAAACCACGGCTAAACAGCCAGGTAGGGGTGTTTTCCATTGATTTTGCAAAGGGGAAAACTTACAAAAAAGGTCGAGGAGCTAAGTTACAAGTAATTGAAAAGAAAATTACAAGTAAATCTCCTTTGAAATTCTGGGAAAATGTGCCGGTAGGAATCTAATTAGCACGCGATCACTTTATCCCTTTGACGATGCGATCGGTCAGATGATCGAAATGTCTCCTAATAGGACTCCCTTCTCGCTTTGTTCGGAGAATTGGAGAATAGAGGATCGGTAGAGCCCTCTTGCTGCTTCTCGAACTGCATCCGCTTGGAATTCCTTCTCGCCTGGTTCCAAAAATTCCTTGAGAGGGAGAAAGATCTTAGGGTATTAGCACCCTGAATTTATCCTAGTAGAAATAGAGAAGTAATTCTCTGTGTTCTTGGAAGCGAAAGAGTATATCTCTAATTTCCTCTCTATCCTGGCCCATTTCTCCTCTCTCCGTTGTGCGTGCCTCTGGTAGGCTATTTATAGGGAGAACAGGGGTATAATCGCCCTGAAAATCTGAAAACAGATTGAGTCAATCTATTTGTATCTGAAAAGTAGCCTTGCCGCGAGGCTAGAATCAGCTTCTGGGAAGCTAGGAATAGTATGTAGCACTAATCCCTTGATTCGCTCCGCTAAAGGAGGGATACTCTCTTGATCCTCTCTAGTTAATTGAGAGATCTCCCCTGATCTTCTTACTTGAACGGGAGAGTCAAAAGATCATGGCATGCAACTGCCAAATTTGATTTCAATTAACGTGATCTCATCTGGAGATTTGATTTCATTTGGAGGTTTGATTAGTTAAAATGACTGTAAAGGACTCACAACGGAGTCATTGCGTTGAGCTCATAGCAGAGGTGGGAGAAGCTTCTGGCGAAGCTAGAAGAAAGCTCTCAGTAGAGCTAGATAAAACTTATAGCGAAGCTACCGGTCAACCTTTTGCGTGGCTGCATGGAGCTTCGAGCGAAGCTAACTTTCTACGGAGTTAACTTAGCATTTTTTGGCGAAGCTGTAAGTTAGCTCGCAACGAGGCTATAAAGGAGCTTCCTACGATGCTAAGCAACTTTGATTTCTCATGCGAGACTTATCTCGTGGGTTCGTGCGAGACTAAGTATTGAGCTAACTAGTGTCTCTGAACCTGCTTGGGCCTTCTCACGAGCTTTTAAGGACGATCTTGGCTTACTGTCTGCTTCACTGGATTATAGAGTCCAAGTTGCTGATTCATCCCTTTGAGATGGGTGAAGAACTGGTCGTCGGCTTGTCTGCCACTTTTCTTTTGTAGATGTCAACAAGTTAGACATTGTTCAGGCCAGTTAGGAATCTTGTCTTTTTTAGAGTGTCAACAAGACCCCCTTCAAATTTTCGTGAATCTGAAATGGAATGGTTCAGATTTTGAAATACTTTGAACTGCTTTGATGGTGTGTGGGTATGAACATCGCCTTTGAGGTTGAGTTCAACTTCGCCTTTAGCCCCACTTTCAAGCTGATATAGGTTCGCCAAGGAATTGTATCTGCTTCCGTGTAGCTTCGCGCTTTTGGGTAGCCTCGTGCTTATGGGTAGCTTCGCGGTTGGGTCTCCTGGAGTGGCTTCGCTTCAGATCGAGCTAGAACGACGTTCTTTTCCTGAGGTTAACTGCTTTTTGCAATTTGCGAGAAGGGTTGCTCCCTTTTCGAGGTTAGAATAACCTCTCTTGCATTAACGAGGGAGATTATTCCCTTTTCCGAAGTTCAAATAACTTCGTGTGCATTCCCAAGGGAGACTATTCCCTTTCTCAAGGCCAAGCACTTACATGGCTTAAATTCGCCCACGCCTCCAAGCTTGAAGTAGCAGCAGCGTGGTCAGGTCATGAGGCCTGTAAATAGACACTTGTAGTCCTTCTCAGAGAAACATACTTTTCTCTTCCTAAAAAGTCTATTTATAACATCTCCTCGTTGCCTAGGAAAGGAGATTCAGATTTCTAAAACAGTGGGGACGCCCACTTCAGTCGTTAACTGGCCAAGAGCTGGTGAGTCTCGGCTGTTCAGTGATTTTTAGGGAGTTTATCTCCCTTAGCTTTACCAGCTATCTTAGGGATTAAATTCCTTGGTCTTTGCATTCGGCTGACTTTCAGAAAAGGGTTTAGCCCTATTTTTAGCTTCTCGGCGAAGCTAGCATTCTCGCTCTTTCCATGCAGGGTCGCTGCCTTGATCTGTCTGCCTGTTAAATCTGCCATATAGGCAAGGCTAAGGACTTGGTCCTTTTAAGGTTGAACCAGTCTTCCATATAGGTGGGGTTAAGACTGCGTCCCTCTGGGCCAGTCTGGCCTAGCCATATAGGCGAGGCTAGGACTTGGTCCTTTTTGAGGCTTCTCCAGCATAACTGCCTTGGGCGGGGCTAAGACTTGGCTTATGCTAAACTAGTCTATCATTACTATGCAAGCGAGGCTATCCTCTGCTTAGCTGAAATCCGTCTTCAAGGCACAACCGGATAGCTTCGCCCAAAGAATTTTGACGTAGCATGATTAGTATCCAATATTGCATATTTTACATCATATTCCCCATGCATAATACAACTAAATATATGATTTTAATCCTCTTCTCTACTTATTTGCAGGTACACAATTAAAAGGAGATAAAGTAATTAATTACCTTAATTAGCAATAATTAAGGTGATTAGTTAAAGATCCAAGATAAAGTCAAATCTCACTCCAGATCCAGAGAGATCCTCACAACAAACGAAGAAACTAACCATGCCACGTGGATAACCAACTCCTAACCAATCTCCACCAGAAAGATCCGATCCAACGGCCACGAGATTGCCGCGGGGCGCGGCAAGGGGCGCGGCAATCTGGTGGTTGTTTGGCTCCGGATTTTGTGGTAACAGAATTCTCTCCAGAGGCTTCTCAGATCTGCTATAAATACTGGACTATCACCTGCGAGCTGGGACTGATCAGAGAAGAGAGGAGATTAGCTCATTAGTTGTAATTTTCATGTATTTTCTCTAGGTTTATTTCTTGTAGATCCCTCTTCTTCTCTATCCCGAGATTTCATTACAAAAGAGAGTGATTGTGAGGGAGAGAGCTTGTGTAATCAATGGTGACAATTGAAGCAACAAGGATTGATCCATCCTCCATTCCTCTACTTGAGTTTGATTCTAGTTTCTTGCATTCTTTTACTTGCTTTATTACTTGCTTACTTTAGTTCTTGCAATCTAATTCAAGCTTTGTTTTACTTCTTTAATGGCTTCTTGTAGCTAGATTTTCATTCCATGTACTAGCTAACCACTAGCTTAGCCTCTTAACTACTCATGGGTGATTGCTTTTGTTAATCTTGCAAGTGTATGATCTTCTCTTCTCCGATGGTTAAACCACCATCTTGCAAATGAGAAAGTAATTAGGTCAACACGCTAGACGAATCCATAGCCAACGGAGTGACAACGTTAGGCAAGCTTTCATTATCAAGGAGTTTGGTAAGTCTTGGCAAGCTAGCAAGGTAAGCTAGTTATGGATTGCTTTCTTTAATTTTCTTGATTCTTTTCTTGTGAATACAACATCCACATCACTTCTTGATTTCTTTTCCACTTCCACAATGAACATATCCATCTTCTTTTGGTTTCTTTTGCATTTGCATCACTAAGTTTATAATCAAGAGAAGGATACTAGTTTTATCACTTCACTACCATACGTGTAAAGCTTCCATCGCTAGCTCTTCCCGTGGATTCGACCCGTTGAGCCAACGCTATAACGGTAGTATCGTGGGTATATTAAGCACATTTAAGCATTTCAATTGATTCATAGATAATACATATTTTGAGTGCTACTTCCCTACACGATCAAATTTTTGGCGCCGTTGCCGGGGAGAGCAACGTATTTTTTTGGTTTAAAGTGAAGTACTAAACGATTCTTCTTCTCTGTTTGCAGGTTACAGGAGAAGAAACAGGAATATTTTGCTTGCAGTGACATATAAGTGGACCTGGGACTCTGCTCAAGAAAGCAGAGCCCAGGATCCCTCCAAAGTGCCGCGGATCCACAAGCTTTGCCGTGGAAACGCGGCACAATGGAGTGAACTCCTAACCACTTTTCTGCAGGGGCTTCTGCTCTGCAAGATACAACTGCTTTTATACATTAAATCCTGTGTTGTTCACTGTATTCCTGCTTAATTAAAAAACAGTAAAAAGTTGGGTGAGAATTGTTAAAAATTGTTTAGACACTTGCATTTTAGGCACGTGTCTCTTCAATTCTTTACTTTTACTGTTGAAGAGTGCGTGGAGGCAAGGTACGTGTTTGCATTGCATAATAGACTAGGACAAACTCTTGCTTGATTTTCTTGCTTTGAGTGTATCTAGCTATATTTCTTGTACACTTGCACAATTCAAATTTAAGGGCATACCCGTAAATAAGATAAGGTGGGGGAGGTCATTACCCTTTCCTTAGCCCGAAAACCACAACCCAAGCACTCACTAACCCAAGCCCTAATTTAATAAAAAAGTAGACGTTGGCCCTAGGGACATCTCGGACTCACTTAGGAGATTATCCTAAGGGGGAAAAGTGTTGGAATTTAACTCTTGCAAAATCGGTGTCTAGGAAAGGGGTTGAGGGCCGAAAGCCCGAAGGTTGCTGGTTACTTAATTAAGGAACGTCTCCGGACGGAAAACCTCCCACCAACCTTACCCTTCCCTGGCTGATTAGCTTGTGGTTAGAGTCTACACTGAACCTCCTGTGGACGATCTATTGTTAGGAGTCGTCTAGGTCTAAGTCTACCCTAACTTAGGTTAGAATTTTCTTTCTTTCTTTTGTTTGTTTGTTTGTTTGATTTTTGTTTGTGATTGTGTGATATGGCTTACAATTACAATTCTTTCCATCCATATGTCACACACACTCCATATTCGGATAATTCCAACCCGGTGTTTTATAATATGCACCAACCACAGACACTGGGTTGGCCTTATCCGAATCAATATGACCCATACACCCCATCTAATGATTATAATGTCCAAAATAATTTCAACTCTTCTTCGAGTCATTGGGGATTCACTTACCCTGAGTCAAATTTTCAAAATCCTTGTCCACCATTTCCACCAAGTCCACAATATTCACAAGATTCATTTCCCGAGTCCACTTCATATACTCCTTTTCTGAACCAATTGAAGAAAAATCTGAGTTACTAAGGAGTTTAGAAGCTAACTTACAGAGAGCTGAGCAAACATTTCCAGAATCTTTTCCCTCTCCAATTCCACCGTATTTTCAAGAGTCCTACTCAGTTCCACCATTTCCTAATAAACAACCATTTGTCATGGACACGAGTAAAGATCTCTTGTGTGAGTCCACTTTTCCATCACCACCCATTTTTGACTCACATGATTCACAAAATTTCCAATGTCAAGATTCCTATACTCCCATTCTAGAGCAGCCATCTGTAGATCTATCACATCTAGAAAAGAGTATAGACATCTTGCAAGAGTCTTTCTTACAATATCAAACAACACGTACCGAGTCTTTCAATAGTGTGAAAGATCAATTGGATAACCTTCTTAGGAAAGAGGAAACTCTAGCCTATCAACATTTGACTAATCCAATTGTACCACACTCTATTGATATGACTCAAGACTCTTGTCATCTTGGAAATCCAGATTCAATTTCAGCAAGTTTTTCATTTCCTAAACTTGAACTTGTCCAAAATTCAAATCCCGTTGACATTTTAGCAAGTTTCTCATTTCCTAAAAATAAACTTGTCCACACTTCTGATCCAATTGACGTTTTGGCAAGTTTTCCTTTTTCTGAAATTGAATTGGAACATGAATTTGATTCTGAATTTTCACTTGATGATTCCAATCTACTTCCTGATTCAATTATGACTTCCATATCCTTACCTGATTTCAATCCATTTCCTGAGTCAGAATTGGATCCATTTCCTATCCATTGTGAAAATGAATCACCAATCTTTTATGATGATCACATAGAACTTGGCCAATTCCATACTTCTGAAAATCCCATTGATAAATTGGCAAGTTCTCCACATTTAATTGAACTACATGAGGAATGTGATCTTGAACCCCAACTTTGTGATTCAATCCATTTTCCTGATTCCATAATGATTCCGGTATCTTTACCTCACTTCAATCTTTTCCCGGAGTCAACTTTGGATCCTTTCCCAATTCACAATGAAGTTGAATCACCCATCTCTAAGGATCATGTCGAACTTGCCCAATTCTACACTTCTGAAGATTCAATTGACATTTTGGCAAGTTCTCCATTTTGTGGAATTGAACTAAAAGAGATATGTGACCTAGATTTGCACATCTGTGATCCAGTTCAAATCCCTGAATCATTATTGACTCCGGTTATATTACCCAATTTGAGTAACCTTCTAGAGTCAGTTTTGATTCCCATCCTTCCTGAACTGGAATCACAAATTTTTAATAGTCACATTCCATCGTTGGACAATTCATGTGGACTTGAGTTGACATTTCTTGACTTGGACCCAATTCTTAAATCCATTCCGACTCCTGAACCGTATCTTGAATTCATTCACTTCCCTGAGTCGGTGTTACTTTCCGAGTCCAAGTCAACTGTTCTATCATTTCATTCACCATTCTGGGACAAGGATTTGATGAAAATGATTCTGAAATTATTAGGAAAATCTTGAAATTAGATGGGGTTATGTACATAATTAAGAGCACACACGCATGCATCATTTTCATGGGTCATATTTTTGTGATTTTTGGTAGGTTTTTGAAGCCCCAACGCCAAGCTGATTGGGCCATGTTCCGTGGACCAGTCCGACCCCCCCCAGAACCACCTCCTTAAATTAATTTTTTTTACTAACATAGGATTCACTAACGTAAAATTTAGGAAATAATAATAAAAAAATAAAAATTAAAAAAAAAAAGAGAAATAAACATAAAAGAGGATTTTCATGTTTAAAAGAGTCCCACATTTTCCAAATTCTACATCTTCTAAATTCCTTGGAATTCCCATATTTTCAAAAATTCAAATTCTTTCCATCTTTTTAAATTCCTAGGATTCCTAAAATTCTTAGGATTCCTCAAATTTCATCTTTCAAAGCATTCCTAAATTTGAGGTCTTTCCAAATTCCTAGGAGTCAAAGATTCTTTTCATAAATCCCTAGGGTAAATTTGTTTTGACCTAGGGATAATTTAGGGACTCTCAAAATTCCTTTCTCCTATAAAAATACCCCTCCCACATATTTTCTCTCTCTCACCCGAGAAAAAAACCTCAGATCCCTAATTTCCTCTCAAAACCTCAGCTCTACAAATTTTCCCTTCTCCTGCTTCCTTCAGATTGCCGCGGATCCACAAGCCTAGCCGCGCAAACGCGGCTCATCTGTAGAATCCAGTGCCCAGAAAAATTTCCCACCAGTCGATTTCAAGTGCTTCTTCCAGATCTGGTGTCACAATTTCTTCCAGAGTTCTCTGCATCCACAACAGAGATCGTTTTCTTCCCCCCACGTAATCCGGGGGTGGTTCGATATTCTAATCTCTACTCTTTACTGCTTTAATCTTCAATCTCTGTTATGGCACCACAAATTTTTCCTGAAAAAGACTTTGGGCGGATTTTGATTGATAATAATGGGTATGGTCATGTATTTTTAGAACGAATAAGGGCTAGGAATTGGTACAATTTGATTTATGATAATTCTGAGACCGAGTCATTCTATTGTCCTGAGTTGGTGCAGATGTTTTACACTCACCTAGATCAAGCCTCGGTAGATTCACAAGCTTACCAATTCACTGTCCACATGCCTAATGGTGATTTCATTGTCACGCTTCCTCTTATTGAGGAAGTCACTCATGTCCCGACCAACCCACACCATAGCGAACCCCTCCCTTTAATTGACTATATGACTGTTATGGGAGTTCGCTGCACGGAGCAGGATCGTGGGCTAAAGGCTAGCACCACGTTTAGGAATGTTCATTGCATAGGACGTTGGATCCTACGCAATATTTTAGGGCTAGACCATACCACGACTTTTAACAGGCCTGTGCTACAGATTATACATGACTTGATGACTAGACAACGCACAGTCTGTTTAAACAAGGTTATCTTCCATGCACTAATTGTCAACTCTTCCCGAACAAGAGGTGCCAAATACACACACCCCATCCTGATTACACGTCTGTGTAGGACCTTCCTACCAGATGCTGTATTTGATTCATTTGATAGAGTGTTTGCTGCACCAGAGAGACCGACCAGTGCATACACTAGTTGTTTACACGCACTCTGGACACCTACTGTCCAGCCAGAAAATGTGCCTGTAGTGTCCTCATCTTCGGAGAGTTATGATGCGGAGGATGAACCCGAATTTTGGAGGCAGGAACCCCCTGTAGAGACACGTGCTTTCATGTCTACCTTATGGAAAGGCATGAAGAAAATATTTAGAGGGCAAGTAAGGCTGAGAAAGAAGGTGGAGGAGCAATCTTCCAGGTTGGAGGAGCAATCCTCTAGGCTAGATACTATTGAGGCGACATTGAGGAGGACACAATCAGCTGGGCCGAGCACCACATCGGTTCCAAAGAGGAGGAGGGAGTGACTTTTCACCTTTTACCTGTTTCATGCATTCTTTTTATCTTGCATACATCGAGGACGATGCATGAGATAGGTATGGGGGGGTAGATACTAACTTAGGATTTTTCATTTTCTTGTTAGGTTTTTTATTTTTTTTTTTAGGATTTTTACTTTCTTTTTAGGTCTTTTATTTTTAGATTTTATTTTTTTCTAGATTTTCCACTTTCTTTTTAGATTTTATCTTTTCTTTTAGAAAAAAAAAAATAAAAAATAAAAAAATAAAAACTTTTTGAAATAAGAGACAAAGTTTTGATCTATTTTAAGAAAATTAAGATGTATCTTAGAAATTAAGAAAGCCTTAATTATGACATCTTAAACCTAGTTGAAGTAATAGATCTTGTTTGAAAATTATAGGCTAAGTAAGTAAAATTGAGGAGATATTTTTATCTTGCATTTTTTGCCTTAGATAAATATGCACTTTACACTTACACATTTCTTGGGATGGAAATAAAGACCAAAAATGCCATATATATAAAATAAAAAAAATAAAAAGAAAAAAAAAATATATATATAAATAAAAGATCACCTATTAAGCTGGGAAATTGTGCCTCAAGAAGCATGATGACACACGCCTAACAGTGATCTCACCTATTAAGCTGGGTAATTGTGCCTCAAGAAGCATGATGACTCACGCCTAACGGTGATTAAGAATAATCCCCTTTAGTTTTGTGGCCTTTTTCACTCGAGTCCTTAAACCCGAGGGATGTTTCCTCATCTGGTGCCCTAAGACCATCTGGTCTGGGAGTCATCGGTTATAGGCTCGCTACATGGGTGAATTAGAAAGCCTAAGAAAACTAAGGGATGAAAAAAAAAAAGAGAAAAAGAAAAAAATATATAAATAAATAAATGGCTTTATGGTTGGAGTTGAAATCCCAGAAATCTTCACTTACACGGTGTGCATATTATCTAGGTCTTTTATGAAAGATAAAATATTCAATCCAATTTTGAACTCTTACCTTAATTGATAACAAGATCTTGCATGGATACTAAGTTTAAGGAAGAATGATTATAGGTGGACTTATGACCTAGGATCACTTATATTTTCGCAAAAATAGTTCGTAAACTTGTCTCTTATTCAAAATGCGTTTTCAAAATACTAACATTTGTCTTTTTCTTTATGGATTTTGTGGGTGTAATCCGCTGAAAACCCTCAGGAGACAACACTCCTCCTCTAGGGTAACCTAGAGGTTTAACGGCTTGTTGCACATGCTCAGTGCAATCGCGTCACCTGCGAAAGTGGTGTAATAAACTTGTAGCTTAGATTTTATTTTCTTTTCTTTGTTTTGCTCGGGACGAGCAAAAGAATAAGTGTGGGGGTGTGATTAGTATCCAATATTGCATATTTTACATCATATTCCCCATGCATAATACAACTAAATATATGATTTTTAATCCTCTTCTCTACTTATTTGCAGGTACACAATTAAAAGGAGATAAAGTAATTAATTACCTTAATTAGCAATAATTAAGGTGATTAGTTAAAGATCCAAGATAAAGTCAAATCTCACTCCAGATCCAGAGAGATCCTCACAACAAACGAAGAAACTAACCATGCCACGTGGATAACCAACTCCTAACCAATCTCCACCAGAAAGATCCGATCCAACGGCCACGAGATTGCCGCGGGGCGCGGCAAGGGGCGCGGCAATCTGGTGGTTGTTTGGCTCCGGATTTGTGGTAACAGAATTCTCTCCAGAGGCTTCTCAGATCTGCTATAAATACTGGACTATCACCTGCGAGCTGGGACTGATCAGAGAAGAGAGGAGATTAGCTCATTAGTTGTAATTTTCATGTATTTTCTCTAGGTTTATTTCTTGTAGATCCCTCTTCTTCTCTATCCCTAGATTTCATTACAAAAGAGAGTGATTGTGAGGGAGAGAGCTTGTGTAATCAATGGTGACAATTGAAGCAACAAGGATTGATCCATCCTCCATTCCTCTACTTGAGTTTGATTCTAGTTTCTTGCATTCTTTTACTTGCTTTATTACTTGCTTACTTTAGTTCTTGCAATCTAATTCAAGCTTTGTTTTACTTCTTTAATGGCTTCTTGTAGCTAGATTTTCATTCCATGTACTAGCTAACCACTAGCTTAGCCTCTTAACTACTCATGGGTGATTGCTTTTGTTAATCTTGCAAGTGTATGATCTTCTCTTCTCCGATGGTTAAACCACCATCTTGCAAATGAGAAAGTAATTAGGTCAACACGCTAGACGAATCCATAGCCAACGGAGTGACAACGTTAGGCAAGCTTTCATTATCAAGGAGTTTGGTAAGTCTTGGCAAGCTAGCAAGGTAAGCTAGTTATGGATTGCTTTCTTTAAGTTTCTTGATTCTTTTCTTGTGAATACAACATCCACATCACTTCTTGATTTCTTTTCCACTTCCACAATGAACATATCCATCTTCTTTTGGTTTCTTTTGCATTTGCATCACTAAGTTTATAATCAAGAGAAGGATACTAGTTTTATCACTTCACTACCATACGTGTAAAGCTTCCATCGCTAGCTCTTCCCGTGGATTCGACCCGTTGAGCCAACGCTATAACGGTAGTATCGTGGGTATATTAAGCACATTTAAGCATTTCAATTGATTCATAGATAATACATATTTGAGTGCTACTTCCCTACACGATCATAGCATTCCACCCTTTTTTTGATTTGAGCTAACTTGCTTCCTGTTGTGTTGCAGTGAACTATGCTCGCCAGTCTTTCGTCTCGATGAAAGAGACCAAATACTTGTCCTTTGATTTTTAATTGCAGCTTTGATCATAAGCATGAGGAACATACTAGAGCAGCTGATGCGTGTTCCAAGAAGAGATTGGCAATTGCTCATCCAAGATGATCCACTTTGGGAAGGGGCTGGTAGTCGCTTATCCGAGATGATCCACTTCGGGAAGGCGGACGTCACCAGTAAGGTCTCAGATCCTTCCTTTGCCAATTTTATTTAAGGAAGTTTCAGCTTTCTGGTGGCAATCTAGCCCTTGGCAATTTTGATCAAAGAAGATCCAGCTCCTTAATGGCAAAATTTGCCATTAAGCGAAGGATTACGGCCTTGTGTAGGAGGAAGGCCTTTCGTGTTCAGCTGGTTTAGCTTATCACCTTGGAAGTAAATAGGACAACTTGTATGCCTTTGGAGCAATGATTCGGTTGTACGAAAGACAATCTTGATGTAGTGTCAATGTATCTTCCCATTTGAATCAATAAAAATATTTATTCCCTTCTTTTTTATTCGAGAACACCTGAAGTGGACTAGCTTAGGTAAGTCTTTTCCTTAGGAGGAAATGAAAGTTCTTAGCGGGGCTAAGCTTCCAACGAAGCTGAAGACAGATTTTTAACTAAGTCAGGAACAAGTTTCTGGCGAAACTAGCACTAAATTTCCGCGAAGCTAGAGATGTGCTCTTAGCGGAGCTAAGGCTTCGTCTTTCAGCAAAATTACTCAAGCGTCGCGCGAGGTCAACGCTAAACTCACAGTGGAGTTAGCCTTGGCGGGGCTGAAGCAGGGCTTCTCGGGAAGGCGCTTAGGCGCCGTTTCAAATTGATTTGAAACCGCCGCCTGCGCTCCTTTTGAGGAGTCGAAATTAAGACATTTTATGTCTATAAAAGCCCGATTGGGCTGAAAGAGAGAGAATCACTTCTCTTTGAATTTTTAGAGAAACAAATCTCTTTTTCCTTCTTCTCTTTTGTTAAGATTTTCAGAACTTTTCAATTCCTCTATGGCTCCCAAAAGACGAGCAGGCAAAGAGGCTGCAACCTCTGCGACGGAGGGTCCTTCTCCTCCTCTAGTCATCGAACGCCCCATTGCGGGTAGGAATTTTTTCCCCTTTTATTCAGAGATTTTCATCTCTTTTCGATGCCAATTTCTGGATATTTCATGATGAACCCGGAGTAATTTACATGATCCAGTGATCTCAGGGAGTCGCTCTCCCTTAATTCAAATCCACTAAAATTTTAGGGGATTTACTTCCCTTTCAATTTCGTGAATTGAAATTTAGAAATCAAAGGGGTTCTTCTTCAAGCTTCTATGCGAAGTTAGCCCTTAGGGCTGTTCACGTTCCATCACATGGCGGGACGCGAAGCTATCTCTTGAAGCGTAGCTAGGAAAAGGGCCTTAAAGTCCTTTGAACAATTTTTAGGCACAAGTGCCTTTCCAGCGAAGTTAGCCCCTAGGGGGGCTTCTTTGCATTCTGTTCAGTGACAGAACGCGAAGCTAAGCTTCCGGAGCGAAGTTAACACTTGGATATTTTTTGCATTCTGCCTTCGTGCAGAATGCGAAGCTACGCTGCATTTGCGAAGCTGAGCTTCCGGGCGAAGATAATGCTAGGGTAGCTTCACTTGGAGAGTGAAGCTATGCCTTAGCAAAAATTTTTCGCTTTAGCTTTCTTTTTCTTTAGCAAATGAACTAATATGATTTCTTCTTACATTTGCAGTGTACTATACTCTGGGTCCTTTGAATAGTCTCTTCGGAACAGCCAGGGGACTGGATGATAATGTTAGCCTACAATTTCAAGGGCAAGCCTCATTATTCAGTAAGCGAAGTGCTCCTGGCCGAGATGCCCTTATATACGCCGGAGATCAGCGTACTATAAGAAGCATCTTAACTACTGCTCCCCTCGAGGATTGTGACCGGAGAATCTATCGAAAGCCCGGTTTTATGTTTGGGGATGCAGCGCCAGATACCGATCACCAGCTGCTGGCCGAAGAAGGGCAGTGAATTTTCAATCTGGATGACGAGAAGTATTATCTCCCATCTAGCAAGTGTCATTTTCCATTGTCTTTCTTCCAATGAGTGACGAGGGTTCGGAAGATGAAGTGGCAAGTGACTCTGACTACCGACCCCGTTCACGTGGGGAAATTAATAGCTCCTTCTTCCGGTTATACGAGGGTGGGTCCTCCTCGCTGCGTATTGGGTCTTCACCCTGGGAACGTTCTCCCAGACATCCCAGTCAGGGAAAATCCTGTCGTGGCTCAGACTTTTGGAAACCAATTCTTCAAGGCTCATGGTAATTATCCAGCCACTGATTTCAGGACCCTTGGGTGGATTCATCCCCTAAGGCCTGGTGGAGGGACTTGACATTATATGTCTTGGCACATTTTGAAGAGAATCTGAAGAGATTGGGACTCTACGAGGCTGTCAGGGCGAACTGTTACGACATTTAGATGAGCGTAGCAAACTTTTATGCCATCTTTGAGTTATACTGTCCAGCTATAGGGACTTTCTTCACCCCTATAGGCGAATTGGGCATGGCTTGCACGAGATGTGGGAAGTCTCTGTCCTGCCTTTGGGATCTCTCCCATATGAAGAATATTTCTCGTGCAAGGCGAAGTTAGCACTTCTGGAGAAACAAGAGCCTGCCTTATTCGAGACTTACCAAGAGTTGATGTGCCACCTTTACATTTGCTCGAGTATACATGGGAGCCATAAGGGAGCTTCATGCAGTTCGAAGAGCTGGGGGAATTATTTGTTCCCCAACCTAGAAGATGCTACTGAAGCAGCTCACTGCGGGGTTGCAGACGAGGACATTTTTCGAAGGATGCAAGAACACTCCCAAGGGGATATGATTTTGGAAGAAGATGATGGACCCTATAAGAAAGGCGATATTCCCTGGAGTTTTCATCACCAAGCTCGTCGATCGATGTCCCGGAGGGCACTTTTGGCCGGGTTTTTATCGGTTTGGCTGAAGAGATGCGTGGTGCCATATTCTTCTGGCGACGTCATTCTTCCAACCGTCTTATTACCGGCTGTTCATCTAGTCCACGGTTGTTCCCTTGGACTTCTCCCGGCAATGGTGTGCTGTATTTAGTGGGGCCTTCGTGCATTGACAGAGGCTTTCTGTAGGCCACCAACGACGAGAGGGGAAAAGGCACTATTCTGCCTTGCGATGGACCAAACCCCAAGATCGGTTTGCCATACACCTATTTGATGGCATGATTCGCCCTTCACTGGCCCTCTATTATCCAAGCTGGTGAGGAGCCTCCAGAAGGTGTCCGAATGGCGCTTCTTCGACGGTTTGAGGGATGTTCGTGGTCACAGACTTATGTGGCCGTGGTTCGCAAACTGCTGTGTCGGTATGACGTCTAGAGTCTTTCGATGCTTTTCCTACATTCGCGATGCAAGTTATGGCAAAGAATTCATTGATGTAAAAGATGGACAGACATCACTGAGCCAGGGTGTCTTCGAATGGCTAGTTAGCATCCGGCCATCCCATCTGGTATACCTGCTACTTGAAACCCTATGTCCCGAGCCGATTTGCTCGTTAGTTCGGATATGACCAACTATATGTAGGTAATCCGAACACCAGCCTGGCCTTTAGGGGGAGCCTAGTTGATGGTGCTCGTGCCTAGTGGTTCTTCATTGCTGCTGTACTGAGACGCGGCTGTGCATGCCGCTAAGAACTCCGAACCTTCAAACAACTTTGCGGTTCCGTCAGTGGTACAGAACTTCGAACTCCACACCAACCGGATTTTCTATTAACTCATTTGGTGTGAAATTGAACTCTCAGCGGCTGAAGCGGAAAGTCACCAAAAGAGGCGAGGGCAGGAGAGTCTGTGTGCCAAGCCTCGGAGAGTTCGTCGCTACTGTTGATAGTGAGGCCTCGGAAGCAGAAAGTCCTCGCTTTGAGGGAAATACTGGTGATAAGGCTCCACCAGATGCTCCTGGTGGGGTAGGCACAGCCCCCATGGAAGATGTAGAGGTAGAAGAAGTGGAAGAGGATGATCCCGACATCCACTTCAAACGAAAACAGCAGGGTGGATCTCACAGGAAAAAGGTAGTGAAGAAGCCTCGTCGCTACACTCCCACCGCTATTGCAGAGGGTGAATCAGCTGCAGTGCCTCCTCCCGCTCCATTAGTTATTAAGCTATCGGCTCTGAGGCAGACTGTTGATAAAGCTGCTCCTCACCTGAGTAAGATCAGTTCTATTCTTGCGACATATACTTATGTATATTTCATACAGCTCATTTGTTTATCCTATGATTCAGGAACTGAGACGGCGAGAGAACCAAGAGTCGAAGCCATAAGAGAATAGGGGGATTATTATGATCCTCTATTCACTTATAAAGAAGGTAACGAAGCTAGCTACTTCGTCGTCTCAGAAGACTCCAGAGGTGATGCAGCTGACGTTGGTCCTTCGGGTGTTGGGACCTCCAAAGGAAGTCCCTTGACCTCCAACTCTTTAGGATGGACCACAGAGGGTTCGGCGAGTGAAGGTGAGCCGGCCGTTTATCTTGACTCTGCTAAAAGCTTTCCTAAGGAGCCTGAGGGGATTGATGCTGCCGCCGAGGAAGTTCAGAAAGAGACTGCGGCTGAGGCAGTTGAGGCGATATCACTTCTCGGTAATACCTTGATCTTTTGTGAGTAATTCTTTCCTGGTATTCATTATGCCGTGCTCAAACAAAGTCTTGCAGCAGGTGTTCCACTTTGGTGCATCGACTTCAAGGGAGCCAGCCAATCTTCCTGAAGGAATTAGGGGTAAAGCAAGTACTTCGATCGCAACAGACGCTGCTGAGTTGGATGCCTTGTATCATGACCTGCCCTCTTATCAGCCCGAACCGATCAGTGGAAAGAGGCTGAGGGGACAATGGTTACGGAACCAATCTCACTTTTAACTATATCGGTAAGTAAGATGCCAATGATTTTGCCAACGCTGCCTATCCTGCCAACCGTGGAGCTGAAGGTAATTATCAGTCCTACTTCCCCAACACTGGTTGTTGAGCCAGCTCTCCAGAAATAGTCACCAACCCTACTTCGATTGTGGCTAGTGTACTGGTTTCAATAAGAACTCCTCCGAGATCACCGGCGACCCCTCAAATTTCTCAAGCCAGCGCTCCTGCGATCCCTCTACGGTTATGTCAGTGAAACCGGTGAAAGCTTTGCCTTCAGGGGCCACTCGTTCACTGGGAGAAGGGAAGCCGAGAATAAATTTGTGGCTGAGCTAGTCGACAGCTTTTATAAGGGCTTGAGGCGATCTGTTGCTTTGATCTTGAAGGGCTCGACTACTTTGTTCTCTGCTTTGAAGGTGGTCCTCTCTCGAAGTATTGACAACATTCAAGACTTTAGAGGGGATGACCAAACTGCCACATTAGAGCTTCTGGTGGAGAGGCTTGAGAGGGATGTAGACGAATGGCGCCGTCTCAGCCATTCAGATTTGGACTCCTCAGTTAATGAACAACTTGTACACCTCACTGTTCAAATGCATGAAGCTCATCTTGCCGCTCAAGAAGCAGCTAAGGCAATTTCTTCAGATTTGAAATCCTTGGAGACAAGGAGAGTAGAAATTGGGGTGCCATAGATGCTTCTAATAGTGCTCTTCTCGACGCTGAGGATAAGATTGAAAAGGCCAAGGAAATGATCAAGAAAGCCAATCTTCTTCTGTCCAAGACTGAACCGGTGCGTCTTGAGGAGATCGCTCCGCAAGAGCGGCTTGAGGCTCAAAAAGACGAAGTCCTGCAATAGGAGCTACACAGAGGGCAACTTTGGCTGAAATTGAGGCTCGTCTGTCCTAGACAGCGAGCTTTAATGAGGCCGAGTTGAGGTCGCAGACATTCATTAGAGCTGCTGAGGAGAGGAAGAATAAGCTGGCCATCCTTGAAGAACGGATCAAGTCTTATGAAGCACCCTCGTAGCTTGTAATCCATGTACCCATGTATCCCTCTTTTGGAATCAATAAAAAGTAATTTTAATTGACTCCTCTATTGTATTTCCAACTTATTTTATCTTCTGAATTTGCAATTCTTACTTTCAAGTTGTACTACAATGGTATAACTAATCTAATCAAAGGTGATAAACTGATAGGATTAGTTATAAATTTGAGAAATAGCTCAACTCAAATCATATTGAGATGAGGATGGAAGAAAAGAGCTTGACGATCTTTACTGTTCAGAGGAACTTTTAACGTAACAGATTAAAGGTCATCAAATGACTTAGGTATGATGATTAGGAATCGCCAGAATGAAGTCTTGTCGTTCAGAGGTGACAAACTAGACATAACGACAAAGAAAGATGAGATTAGATATTCATCGGTTCAAAGGTGACAAACTGAACATAACCGATTAGAAATTATCAAACTCGAAGTGTTTACTGTTGAGAGGTGACGAACTGGACATAACAGTAAGCAAAAAGAGAGACTTGGCTATCTGTCAGTTCAGAGGTGATAAACAGGACATAACCGATTGAGAAGCCACCAAGCTCGAAATTTTATCTTTCAGAGGTGATTAACTAGACATGATGACAAAGAAAAATGAGATTGGATATTTATCGGTTCAGAGGTGACAAACTGGACATAGCCGATTAGAATTTATCAAACTCAGAGTGTTTACTATTCAGAGGTGACAAATTGGACATAACAGTAAGCAAAAAGGGAGACTTGGCTATCTGTCGGTTCAGAGGTGATAAACTGGACATAACCGATTGAGAAGCCACCAAGCTCAAAATTTTGTCATTTAAAGGTGATAAGACATGATGACAAAGAAAGATGAGATTGGATATTTATCGGTTTAGAGGTGACAAATTGGACATAACCGATTAGAAATTACCAAACTCGGAGTGTTTACTTTCAGAGGTGACGAACTGGACATAACAGTAAGCAAAAAGGGAGACTTGGCTATCTGTCGGTTCAGAGGTGATAAACTGGATATAACCGATTGAGAAGCCACCAAGCTCAAAATTTTGTCATTCAGAGGTGATAAACTGGACATGATGACAAAATGAAGGTGAATTCGATTTTAGGGACCCGTTTATTCAGAGGTGATATACTTGACATGATAGACTAAGACATACTAAACTCCGAATCCTCTGCTAGAGGTAGTCGTATTAACTTAGCAGCTAGCCCACTAGGGATTGCAAGAGTGAATTGGATCTGGGCACCCGTTGGTTCAGTGGTAACATGGACATAACCAACTAAGAGACATCAGGCTCACAATTCGCTGTTCAGAGGTAGTCGTATTAACATGACAGTAGGAACTCCTGACCTTGATAGAGGGAAGGAGAACAAAGTTATGGACATATCTGTTCAGAGGTGGCAAACTGGATATGACAGTTGAAGTACCATAAGAAAGGAGATCTAGGTCTCCGTCGGTTCAGAGGTAATATGGACATAACCGATTGGAAATTGCTAGACCCAAAGCCCTGCCGTTCAGAGGTGGTGCACTGGACATAACGACTAAGGAATAGTCCCTACTGGATTGAAAGATGAGACTTGGTTATCTGTCGGTTCAGAGGTGATAAATTGGACATAACCGATTGAGAAGCTACCAAGCTCAGGATTTTTACCGTTCAAAGGTAACAAGATGGACATAACGGTAAAAGGAATTACCCCATGAGGGGCGAAATAGGATTTGATTATAAATTTCATGGGAAATTGATATCTCCTTTGGATATTTTGGAAGAAGTTGTCAGAGGTGTATTGTTAATGTGACAACCAAGAGAGTCCATTGGGGACTGAGTGAAAAATAATAAACTTTGAAGAAAGTCTACTAGAGATTTGCTGGGGAGGTGAGAAATATAAATCTCATGAAAGACTATATGTCAGAGAACTCCGTGGGGATTTGTAAAGCAACTTGTCAGAGGTGTGATGTTAACTTAACAAGGATTCATTTTACTGTTAGAGGTGTTTGAATATAACAGTAATTTGAGTGGACCTGTCATTCTATTGAAGAGAATGACAAGCGGAGTTTATTCACTAGAGAAGTTGACCTAATTCGCAGGGATGTTGGTTTTATCCACCGGGGAGTAGGCTAAAGTCACACTATCAGAGGTTTAATGTTAATGTGATAGGTTAGACTCATTATTTTGCAAGGGATATGAATACCTTTCTATGTGGTCTTACCATTCCATGGACGGAAATTGATAAATTATTTTGGAGAGGCAATCAAATGGGAACGGGTCCCTTAGGATTTTTAGCAAACCCTCAGCTGTCAACGGATTTAATATGCTTTTACTAACTACCGTTTGAGTCGGGCTAGCCATGCTATTCCCTCAGCATGATGAGTTATTGAGGACTTATGTTGGGCTTAAAGGCCAACATTTTCCTCTATCCTTAGCCGTTAGAGGCGTTTGATTAATTTGTTACTTTGAGTAACGCGATGCTTCCCCTGGGTTTTCACTCTGTAGGTGAGTTGGGGATTAAAGAAGTAGACATGACTTCCGCGAGATCTTGGTTTGAAGGTCTTGATCAGAGGTGTAATGTTAACTTGATCATGAGAAGGACCCTTATCAATGATAATACTTCTTTAGGAACTTGCCGTTGATTGGCATCATGAGTAAGTCTCCATCTGAAGTCATAAGGTGATATGCTCCATTTGAATAGACTGTTTCTATCATAAACGGTCCTTCCCATTTGGGCTAGAATTTGCCTTTAGTTTTGTGCGTCATGATCTTCGGTCGTCTAACGGCTAAAACTAAATCTCCTTTCTGGAAAACCCTTTGCTTAACCTTCTTATTGAGGGCATTTGAGATTCACACTTGATACAACTCAATATATTGTTGAGCTTGTAACCGCTTCTCATCTAAGGCTTCGAGCTCTTGGAGACGCAATCGATCATTGTCCTCCTTTGTCATTCTAGTCATCAAGGCGACTCGTAATGATGGCATCTGGATTTCTAACGGTATGACTGCTTCGCACCCATATACCAGGGAAAAAGGTGTATTGCCTGTCGGGGTCCGAACTGTGATTCGGTAGGCCCAAAGACATTCACTAAGCTTCTCATTCCAATCTCGCTTATTTAATGAAACAAATTTTTTGAGTAGCTTGATAATTATCTTGTTGAATGTTTTCGCCAAGCTAGCGGCAGGGTTATAAGTAGTTGATGCCATATTCTGAATCCGATATCTATCACAGAACTGATAGAATACCTAGCTTGCAAATTCGGGACCGTTATCATGGATGATCCACCTAGGGACACCAAATCGATGGATGACATGGTGTTTGATAAAATTAACCACGTTAGATGTTTTAACTTCCAGCAGTGGTATAGCCTCTGACTACTTTTAAAAATAATCGGTTATTGTTAAGATAAACTGGTGAACTTTTGTTGAAGAGGGGCTGATTGGCCCTATGACATCGATTCCCCATGCTTCAAATGGCCATGAAGTAACGGTTAGATGGAGCAACTCTGGAGGCTGATGTATGAAGTCTGCATGGATTTGACATGCTTTATACCTTCATGCATACTGGATGGCATCGGCTATCATGGTCGATCAATAATATCCAAGCTTGTGCAATCGGTCCTTGAGTGTTGGACCTGGCTGATGAGCTTTGTATATGCCGTCATGCGCTTTTTTAAGCACTTCTTGTACCTCTGAATCAGAAAGGCAACGGAGGAAGATACCGTTATATGAACGACGGTAGAGTGTCTTTACTATTCGATCATAGTAAAAACGGAGAGACCTTCATCTGATAGATGCCACTTCTTTAGGGTCATCCGACAGTAAACCATGCAAAGCATAGTCGATGAGGGGAAATTGCCAATCTCTCGGTTCAAGATTCGTCGAGACATTATAGACCTTTTTGGTTCTCAACATATGTTTAGAACAAACAAGGTGTCGAGTAGCCACTGTAAGGTGATACTTGGTGTCGACTGGTAAAGCTAATGTTGCTAGTGCAGCCAGAGCATCGGCCTTAGTATTCTGAGATTGGAACACATGACTGATATAAAAGCCATTAAATAGATTAGCCATTTTGATGACTATGTGATGATAAGGTACCAAATCTTTGTGACGGACTTCATACTCGCCTTTAACCTGATTGACAATCAATTTTGAATCACCATAAGCTTCAAGGTAGCGTACCCCCATTTCATGGGCGAGCTGAAGGCCAATGAATAGAGCGTTGTACTCTGCCACATTGTTGGAGCATGATTCTGTCAGGCAAAATGCCTTAGGAAGGACATGATTTTGCGGTGAGATAAACACAACCCCTACACCAGCAATGATCTTACCTTTAAGGCCTATTCGTGATGCTCCATCGAAGAACATTTGCCAAACTTCATCCTCTGAAGTTATATTAGATTCGAAGACTTCATCTGGAATATCTTCATGAAGTTTTGAGCTTTTCAGAACCGGATGAGCAGCCAAGAACTCTACAAGTGCCTGACCTTTAACCGTCTTCTGAGGGACAAAAAGCATGTCGTACTGAGACAAAAGGAGGGCCCATTTGGCTCATCTAGAATTCAGTGATTCTGGTTTTGTTTTGAGAAGACGCAAAGGATTCACTCTGAAAATGACATGTATGGTTTGGCCGACCAAATAATATCGCGTCTTCTGAATAGCAAAGCCAAGAGCTAAGCATTCCTTCTCAATAGGGTTATAACAAGATTCCGCCCCTATCAGAGTCCTGCTCAGATAGTAAATAGCCTGTTCATGACCATTATCACCTTTTGAGCAAGCAGAGCACCGAGAGAATGGTTCAGAGGTTTTACATAAAGCAGGAAAGGTTTTTCCTAATGTGGGAGCCACCAAGGCCGGAGGTTTAGTGAGGTATCTTTTGATATTCTCGTAAGCTTCTTGATAGGCTTGATCCCATACAAAAGAGACACCCTTTTTCATGAGTCGGGTGAATGGTTGACAGCGGCCTGAGAGATTTACAATAAATCTTCTGATATAAGCCAGTCTACCTTGTAAGCCCTTAAATTCTTTGAGATTCTTAGGTGGATGCATGTTTTGAATGGCTTTGACTTTGTCTGGGTCAAGATGAATTCCCTTTGATGTAATAATGAATCTAAGGAACTTACCACTTGAAACCCCCAAGAAGGATTTTGTCGGATTCATCTTTAGTCGATGAGCCCGCATTATGTCGAACATCATTCTCAAGTCACGAAGATGGTCGTTCTTATCGCGGCTTTTGACAGCAATGTCATCGACATAACATTCTACTGTCTTTCGGAGATGGTCACGGAAAATTATACTCATCGCGCGCTGATAAGTTTCTCCCGTGTTCTTTAATCCGAAGGCATCATGGTTAGCAATACACCCCAACGGTGTCCGGAATGAAATATGCTTCTCATCCTCTGAATACATCTTAATTTGATTATTCCCTAAGAAGCTGTCCATGAAAGACATTCTTTCGAATCCGCAGGTATTGTCAATCATGACATCAGTGATAGGCAATGGGAATTCGTCTTTGGGTTCTCATACTGTTTTAAGTATGATTTTCTGGATCGAGTACCTGTCGGCTGAGATACATCAGTCTGTGTTGTGCAAGCGTGCTTTTCCCCTTCAGAATCACTAAGAGAAGCTGATGTGAGATTGCCATTATCTGGCAAGATGGAGATAACATTGCAAGATTTGCCCTTTGACTTGGATTTCTTCGAATCCCATTGTTCGTCTTGGGTAAGGTCTGGGTGTGCCCACATGATTTTCCCTATTTCCAATGTCAAAGGAACAACACCCTTAATCTCTTGAGTTTTGGCTGAAGGATGCTTTACTTCTAGCCGTGCTTCAGGGATTGGGAAGGTCCCATCAGGAACTGTGACTTTTGTGGCTTTGCCGAACTTAAGGGTCACCATGTTTGTAGTGACTTTCTTTTGCTCTGATTTCAGAGTCAGAACTCCGGCATCGACTAAAGCTTGAATTTTGTCTTTGAGGACAAAGCACTTATCAGTAGGATGATGAACCATCCTATAGAAGAGGCAATAGTTGGGATCGTTTGTGCATCCCACTTCATTAGGATGCCTAGCATCCGGCAGCTTCAATTTATTCCCTTTGTGGAGTAAATGGAATATTGCGACCACCTATTCGTCTTTGAAGGAGTACTGTTTTGGAGGAAACTTAGACTCCTAATTATTGAAGCCGCTCTTCTTGGCTTTCGAATGAACGTCCCCTGACAATTCAACGGACATAGTCTCTTTCCCTTTGGCTTGGGAAGACTGCGCCATGTCGCCACACCCCTTATTATTCATACCCTATTTGCCTTTAGGGGTAGATGGTTCAAACTTCTTAACTGACTTTTCGGCTATCTCAGCTTGCTCGACTAATTCCTTCCAGGTACAGGCTTTAACAGCCCCCATACGAATCTCCACTTGGTCCAGGAAGTTATGTCTGCATGTCTGCAAGAGCATGGGTAATGGCATCCCTGCTGGGCACATTAGGGACAATTTTCTGAACCGCTCAATATAGTCACAGACAGATTCGCCCTTCCTTTGTACGGTAGAGAGGAGTTTGTCCATAGTTACCTCAGTGTCATCCTCGTAAAAACGAGAAAGAAATAGAGTTTCTAATTCGATCCAAGAATTGATAGAGCCCAGAGGAAGGCTTCAGAACCAGTCAAATGCTACCCTCTTTAAGGTGCCAATGAACAATCTGGCCATAATAGCATTGTTATCTATAACATTACCGGTTTGAGATCAAAACTAATAGATGTGCTGATTTGGCGAGCTCTTACCATCATACGTATATAACGTTGGTGGCTTGAACTTTGGCGGGTATGGTACTGAATCCCATTCCAAGGGGGTAAGGATAGACTGCCCCTACTTTCTTTAGTTCATCCCTCTGGGTTAGGGATGCAATCTAAGCTTGGATGCCTTTAAGAACTTCAGCATGCATAGAAGAACTTTCCTTTGACTTCTCAGTCTTGGGTTGTTCATCGTTATGATGTTCTTCCTCATTATGATTACTCTCAGTATCATTATTATTCCGGTTAGCGAGGAGTTAAGCGAGCATCTGTTGAATGTTATCCAAGGCTTCTTGCTGGGCCTTGGAGGTCTGCTCCTGAGCTTCCAACCATCGAAGGAGGTCATTATTACCGTTTATCAGCCATATGTACCGACACTCTATCTGTTCATACCGAGCTGACTGTTGCCGAAGAGGCATGCCCACTGTCTTCGTCCTCCTCATCAGACCATTAGAATAATCCTCTCATTGGTTCTGTTGAGGTTACTGCAGTTAAGGAGGATGGCTGCTCATAACTATAGGGTATTGCGACCCTAGATCTGGTGTTTCAGAAGATACCTTCTTCGTGCACCAAGACTTGGCCTAAGCCCGTTAGTAGTCTGGATCTGGAGAACAGAAGGGAGGAGAATTAGCACTACACAGCGCTCGTCTGCTCCTACGCGGTTCCCGTCCCCTTTCGATCATATTGACGGATGCAGAGGGCAGATCTGGTAGATTTCCTGATACGCCCCTTTTCCTATGCCTCACAGGAGTTTGCACCGATAGTCGATCAAAGACTGACGGTTAGTTTGGATAAGTGGCAGGGATTGGTCCTAGCTGGCAATGGATTGAATGAACCATCACCAACTGACATCCCACTTGTTGACAACATGAGGGAGAAGTCTGGAGTAATTCATACTTCCGTTTTCTTGCTAAGAACTCTCACAAGTCGGACCCAGTCGGGCTTAAGCGACTCAGCACAGAGGCTCGGATAGATCGCGCATTGATGCGTTCAGGTAATTTCGACGCCACCTTCTTGCTTGCAAGCTTTGGAAGCGAAACACAGGATGATGCCTCGCTCCTTTCATCACCGCAGAGGTGATTGGCACTAGATAGTGCTTTAATTCTAGCTTTGCGGCTAAGAATTTTGGGAGCACCCTTAGGCGCTGAAGCTGTATAAGCACCGCTATCAGCACCCAGGGATAATCCCTTGGGCGAACTTAATGCTTGAGGAACTGGGGAGCGAAGCACACTGTGGCGCTTTGTTCGCCACCTTGTTACGAAGGTGGTTAACACTGCTAGGTGCTTTAGTTCCAGCCTGGCAGATGGGAACTTCGCACGTACCTTGACGTACTAGTGCTGTGCTTATCACACCATCAGCAACTTCGCTCGTGAGAACGGGTATGGCGTGAGGAGTTACTGCTCCTGGATTGGGTGAAGGCAGAGTTGCCGCCCTAGCCTTGCGGCTGATAGTCTAGGCGAAGCAGGCAGGTATTTTGCCTTTGTCTTCGCGTGATAGGTGAGCCTGTGGCGTAGCTATGCCTGAAGCTTCACACGGAGCTTTTTGTTTTGGTCTCCACATCTGCTTTGGAAGAGGAGATTTAGGTTCGCAGGGAACCTGGCTAGCCTCGCACGAGGCTGAGAGCAGTTGGGAGGAGGCTCCTTTTGGTTTCTGCTCCAAAACCTTGGCCATTGAGATCTTCCTATGCTTCCGTATGTGGGGCACTGGACTACCTTTAGAGAGGAGCTCTTTGATTTTTCCTTGGTCGAAATGAACGATCAGGTTTTCGAAGGTAACAGGTTCAGGATGATGACCATCGCACTACGACACCGTCTCTTTGTTGCGCCAGAAGACTAAAGTTCCCAGCGAGTCGCCATCTTATTTTTCATTGATTTTGCAAAGGGAAAACTTACAAAAAGGTCGAGGAGCTAAATTACAAGTAACTGAAAAGAAAATTATAAGTAGATCTCCTCTGAGATTTCTGAAAAAATATGCCGGTAGGAATCTGATCAGCGTGTGATCACTTTATCCCTTTGACGATACGATCGGTTAGATGATCGAACTGCCTCCTAATAGGACTCCCTTCTTGCTTGGCTCGGGGAATTGGAGAACAGAGGATCGGTAAAGCCCTCTTGCTGCTTCTCGAACTGCCTCCACTTGGAAATTCCTTCTCGCCTTGTTCCGAAAATTCCTTGAGAGGGAGGAAGATCTTAGGATATTAGCATCCTAAATTTATCCTTGTAGGATTAGAGAAGTAATTCTCTGTGTTCTTGGAAGCGAAAGAGTAGATCTCTAATTTCCTCTCTATCCTGGCCTGTTTCTCCTCTCTCCCTTGTGTGTGCCTCTGGTAGGCTATTTATAGGGAGAACAGGGGTATAATCGCCCTGAAAATCTGGAAACAAATTGAGTCAATCTGTTTTGTATCTAGAAAGTAGCCTTACCGCGAGGCTAGAATCAGCTTCTGTGAAGCTAGGAATAGTATGTAGTGCCAATCCCTTGATTCGCTCTGCTAAATAAGGGATACTCTCTTGATCCTCTCTAGTTAATTGAGAGATCTCCCCTGATCTTCTTACTTGATCGGGAGAGTCAAAAGATCATGGCAAGCAACTGCCAAATTTGATTTCAATCAACGTGATCTCATCTGGAGATTTGATTATTCAAAATGACTATAAAGGACTCACAGCGGAGTCATTGCGTTGAGCTCATAGTGGATCTGGGAGAAGCTTCTGGCAAAGCTAGAAGAAAGCTCTCAGTGGAGCTAGATAAAACTTGTGGCGATGCTACCAGTCACCATTCAGAGTAAACCGTTTATGTCTTTATATTGATGATCAAACTCTGAATATGTGTGAAGATTTACTTTACTCCTTCGAATCACCATTCTAGCACAAGCTATAATGGGTCGTATCCTCAGGGAGGGCTAGCGATGGAAGCGTTCATAGTTTTTACGTTGAAGTTTTTGAGATGACAAATGAAGGTTCTTCTTTGTTTAAAAATGAAAAACAAAATAAAGTAGAAAGAGAGTGAAGAATCTTTGTAGAAATTTTTTTAAGAAAAGAAAAACGGTGATATTGAAAAAAGAGAAAGTTTTTAGAAAAGAATTTTAGAATCGATAGAGGGAAAGCCATGAATAACTAACATTCTACACTACTAACTTACTAAGCTCGTTGGGTGATTCATGACTCATGTAGATTCATTGGCAATAGTACATCTTGCTTTGTCAAATCAATATGTTGTCCCAGATTGAGGATGTGTTCTCATCTAGGCTTGGCTAGGTGGCCTCCTTGGATCATCGGCTCCCAATAAATTCTCATAATGGAACATATGTATCACACTTAGGTATGCTAAATAATAATATAAGATTCATTCGTCCATCAAAGCTATAACAAGCTAGCATGAAATAAAAAACTTGTACAATAGGTATTAGCATACTAAAGTGATCCATCTTCATATTCCATCAAGGCACTTGTTCAAGAGACAAGGCTCTAAATGAGGCACACATGAATCATATGGAGGTGATACAAAGCATTCACTAGAATTGAAACACTCTCATCTTCATTGGGAATAAACAGACTTATTAATTACAAGACTAGAAATAAAAACATCCAATGATTCAATAAGTTAGCAATAACCCAAGAGTTAGTTGTTAGTAGTATTAGAAGTTAGTTAGTCATGTTAATGGATTAGTTAGCCATAGAAAAGAAAAACAAGCAAGAAGACATGGTAGAAAACAAGTGCAAGAAAGTTAGAACTTGGAAAGTAAATACAATAGAATAAGAAAGATTTGAGGAAGGGAAGCTTGAGCCTTTGTATTAAGTTGTCACTTCTTTAATTTCAGAGATCTCTCTCACCGTCACTCTTTCTTTTCTGGATCTAGAAGGAGAAAATGAAAATTACACAAGAAGACTAAAGAGAACTTAAAAAATCTTAACTATTTTCTTAAACAAAATGCTATTTTCTCCTCCTTTTTTTTACAAAGGCCCTGGTGGTCTATTTATAGGCTTCAGGAGAAGATAACATCCCATAATAGCCGTAGGATTAATCGCTTGATCAACGGCCAAGGAAGTGCCGCGGATCCACGGCCAGGGCCGCGTTTCCGCGGTAGCATCTTGGCCGTTGCGCCAACGATTTTTCTGACATTCTGTTACGCTGCGTGTACCCAGCTGGAGCTTCTAAAAGTTGGGGAATATGCCTTGGTTCATTCCAGAATTGGGCTTCCCTATTGTGGGCTCCTAAAAACTCCTTTAATTCCTTAAAAATCCCAAGATTTGGGCTTTCTTCTCTATTAAAGAATGGACCTAAAAAATAAGAGAGAAAAGCAATAAAAATCCTATTTTTATTAACATAAAGCATGGTAAGGTGGTATAAAATGATGCAAAATGAACTCTAATCAATCGCCCTCTGGATTTATCAGGCGATATGCTCCATTTGAGTAGACTGACTTTACTACAAATGGCCCTTCTCACTTGGGTTGAAATTTTCCTTTCGTCTTATATGTCATTACCATGGGTCTTCTGACAGCCAAGACTCGGTTGCCTTTCTTGAAAGTCCGCTCCTTGTCTTTCTTGTTGAAGGCTCTGAAAATTCGAGCTTGGTAAAGCTCAATTTGCTATAGAGCTTACAACATTTATCGTCCAAAGCTTCCAGCTCCTGGAGTCGTAGTCGATGCTTCTAATCATCTGTCATCTCTGCGGTCAAGGCAATGCGTAGAGATGAAATTTGGATTTCTAGAGGGTGTACGGCTTCGCACCCTTATACCAAAGAGAAGGTGTAACTTTCCTCAGGGTTCTCACTGCTATGCGATAAGCCCACAAACATTGACCTAGTTTATCGTCCCAGTCGCGTTGACTATTTGAGACAAACTTCTTGAGAAGCTTCCAAATGGTTATGTTAAAAGTTTCTGCAAGGCCATTAGCGGCAAGATAGTATGCCGTTGAAAATACACTTTAGATTCTGAATTTGTTGCAGAATCTCTGACATGCTTGGCTGACGAATTAAGGCCCATTATCGTGAACAATCTGTCGTGACACGCCGAAGCAGTAAATTACGTGATGTCTGATAAACTTGATTCAGATGCTTTCACTTCCTTCAGCGAGATAGCCTCCGCCCATTTGGAGAAGTTGATCATACACATAATTTACATTCTTTTCACTACACTCCTATATTTATTGTGTAATAAATCTCCTAATTTTTCTTGTCTTAAATGTCTATTTTGTAGAAGATAATTATGAGAAGAAAGAGGATAAAATCAAATAAATATCAGTTAAAGTCAGATTTAACTAGATCTATTTAGTTAGAGGAGGATGACCCCAAATCCAGTTGGTTAAATTCAAATTTTGGTGAATCGAATCAGTTAACCGAAGATCAATGAGGATATCATCAAAATTAGAAGATCAAACAGAAAAATCTATTGGAAAAAGGGAAAAAGGATAAAACCAGAAATGTTCTCCCCCTGGATGTGACCAACAGGCCACACCTAGCAGCGGATCCATGGCCAAGCCGCGGATCCGCAGCTATCTGGTGAGATTTAGGGCAGTGTTTGCTTTCATATCTTCAAATGCTCTCCCTCGTTTTGTATTTACTAATACCTGCAAATTCTTAGTGTACATGGAGCGATTAGGGAGAGAAGTATCTTAGGCTAGTTTTCATTCTAGGTTAGTGTAGTTTTTTATTTTTTATCTTGTAACTTTTATTTCTTTGTAAGTATAGCTAGACTGCATTTAAGTAAAAGAGAGAAATTTATGTTGAAAGTGACACTGATGTAACCTCCTCCTTTCTTCCATCGTTTCTACAAGTAATAAAAGGTAACTTGTTTATATTTTTATTTGTTTTTATATTCTTCTTGTATTTTTTACTTTTTCTCTTTTGGTTTTTGATGAGTATCCAAGCGATCTAGTAGCATCGGTATAGCCTTGTTGTGTATTTGTCACCGATATTTCATGATGATGATCTCCTCCATAAGATTCTGTATCATTTCATTCTTATTTATCTTGATGATGTAATGCGAATGGAGATTGAGCTCGATCTTATGGATTATGCGTTGATCGCCTCCAAAGAAAGGTAAACGTGCCAACAATCCAAGGTAAGTTATCAACTGGAAAAGGTAGGTAAGCCCTTTTTATTTTTCTTCCTTTCTTTTAATCCTTTAGTTTAGATCACTACCATCTTCTAACTCTTTTATTCACTCCTTTTAATTTCTTTGTATAGATTCATTTCCTATTTTCTCCACCTTCTCAATCTACCACTTTCTTCACAAATTAACTTATTTTTCTTTTCTTTTAAAGAACAAGAGAAGAACTTTAACTATTTTTTGTGAACTAAAGAGAACTTACAAAAAACTTTCATCGCTTGTCCCTCCTTGTGGATCACGAACCGCATAACCACTTCTATAGCGATAATGTTGAGTACTTGCATACTTCTATTATAAAGTTCTGAAATTCTATATTTTTTGTGCAAGTTTGAACTCAATTAAATTATGGCGATAAAGATGGGTTCCGTAAAACATCACATTATCTTGATTGGGTAGCAACACTTGGCCCAATTGACCACCACCTGAACCACCACCTTAAGGTAATATTTTTCTTTCCTTTCTTTTTTTTTCATGTATTTATACATTCATTCATACATTGAGGACGATGCATGAGATAGGTGTGGGGGAGGGTTCTAACATAATATAAGTTTCCTTTTTATTTAAAAAATAAAAAATAAAAAATAAAAAAATAACATTTTCTTTGCCTTTAAAAACTTTTGAAAAGAGAGCAATATTTTAACATATTTTTTGTAAGAAATTAAGTCAATTTTAAGGAATAGGAGAATCATAATTAGGATTTCTTACACTTGGTCAAAATAACATTATTTGTCTGATTTTTAGAGTTAGGAAGAAAATTTAAAAAAGTAATTTAGTCTTGATTTTTACCTTGCTGAGATATGCATGCCTTATACACTTACATACTTAAGATTTAAAAATAAAGATTCTTATGCCTTATATAAAAAAGAAAAAAGAAATATATATATAATTTATATGAAAAATCCTCTGATTAAGTTGGGTATTTGTGCCTCATAAAGCATAAATATTCGTGCCTAAAAGCCCGGCATCTTATAAATAAAATCCTTAGTTTTGTGGCTTTATTTGCTCGAGTCCTTAAGTCCTTGGGGTGTTTTCTCACCCAGTGTCCTAAGTGAAATCACCTAGAGGGGGGTGAATAGGTGATAGCTAATCTAATGATAAATTAATGCGCAATTAAAACTATTTATGCAAATTAGAAACTATTTAGCTAGACACACCATGTATAACACAAGAGTTTAGCCGAATTTCCGGTGAAGGGCTCTGGACTATCTCCTCAAGGTTCCTTTAGATAAGAGTTGAGGTGCCGCTATGACTCTCTTGGTTGAATACAAGTGTGAGCAAACAATCCCCAAGCATATAACAATTAAGCACAAGTATATCAAGCAAGTAAAGATAAAGGCAATGTAAGCATGCAAGATATAAACACAAGTGAGAGATAGAGAGAGCAATCGCAAACACGGGAGATTTGTCTCGAGGTTCGAGCACCCTGGCTCTACATCCCCGCCTTCAACACTATGAAGGATTTTCAATAAAACCGATCCCACCAGATCACTTGGTGCCGCAACACTTACAATGAGTTCACACTAGAACTCCTTGGACTCACTAGTCCCTCTCTTGTTCCTGCAAGAACTACACACCGCAAGCACACTAGCTTGCCGAGGCCGCACCTCTACACCGAGCTCTCACTAGAACTCGAAACAACGCGACCCCGCAAGTCCGCCTCCTCAAATACAAGAATGAACACTTTGGTGATCACAACACTTTGATCACCTAAAAACTCTCTCACAACAAAGATCCCTATAGGATTGAAATAGCAATGGATAGCTTAAGTGTATGTAAGAAAACTAGGATTGATTTGGTGGTGAAAAACTCAAGAAATCCCTTTTTCAAAACACTCTTGAAAAACTCTCCTTTTGATATAGAAGTATTTGGCTCTAAAAAAAATGGAGATAAACACTTAGAAATGTATGAAAAACTAGCTTCAAAACTCACTTAAAATCTTGTCTAAAATAGTTCAAGAGAAGCCCCTTTTATAGGCTTCAAAAATGTAGCCGTTGGAGGCCAACTCAGCAGCCTAGTTTACTGTCGGTCAACCGCCTGGTCGACAAGCCAACGGTTAGATTTCTAACGGTTGTGCCAGCGGTCGACCGGCCGATCGACCGTGGCTGGATACAGAGAGCAGTAGCTTTCTACCGGTCGACCGCCCGGTCGACCGGGCCATTTCCAGAGAGCAGAGCTTTCTCGCGCTCGACCGGGTCGGTCGAACGCCCCTACAGCTAAACAAGGCCGTGCATATTTGTGCACGTCGGTCGACCGCTTGGTCGACTGACCTTTGGCACGGTTGACCATGCGGTCGACCGGTAGAAGGCAGAAAAAGGTTTTTAGGGATTTAAAACTCGATCTTTTTCCTTCAATAAAATCCCATAAATTCTCATAAATTCTACAAAAATAAGTTCAGTGATATACTTTATATACAAACATGTTTGAGTAAATATCAAAACATGTTACAAACATTTTGAACTATTTTTGCAATATAGAAGTTTTGCCTTAACAAAAAATTTGTATTTTTCAAAATTGATTTTTCCAAAACTTCTCCAAATGCAAAAACAAGATATTCTAAACACTTTTTAAGCTTAGTGTATATGAATATGATCCACTATACATATATGATGAAATATGTATATTTTTGACATTAAGCTGTAAAATAAGTTCTAATAAAACACATGTATATTTTTAATCTTAAAAACCAAACCGGTATTTTTTAAAACGAAAACTGTTTTATGAAAACACATCTAAATCTTGTGTGTGAGTGTATATGAACTTGAGCAATCCACCAACTAATCTATCCTTTACATTTATCTAAAAATAAAATCTTACTACAAACAAACCTTGACACAAGTCTTCTCTTGAAGGTCTTCTTCTTCTTCTTCTTGACTTGATCCAAACCTTGATCCATGAGCTAGACTCCTCTTGAGTACTTGATGCAATCTTGACGTGCGGGCTCTTAAATTGACACGTACTAGTTCTAAAACTTGACTGTAAATTCGTTGTTGAAGCTAAACACCAACTAAGATCTTGATCAAATATCTGAGACTAATTTAAATACAAGATCATTAGTACTATAACTACATGAGTGAATCATCATCAAAACTAGAGCGATGGGCCTTTGGGCCAACAATCTCCCCCTTTTGATGATGACGAAACTTAAGGAGTTATATATGCATGGATTAAAGTCAAGTTTCAAAGAAGCTCCCCTTAACTCTTGCATAACAATAAACATATAGATATTCAATGAAGTACAAAAACTAAAAAAATATATATGCATAAACAAGGTGAGAGAAACATGCATAAATCAAGGATTCTTCTACCAAAAAATTTTCTCCTCCTTTTTGTATAAACTTTAAAAATCCTTCTCCCATTTTGTATAAACTTAAACTCAAATAGGAAATATGCATATATAAACTCAAAATCATTCTCCCCCTTTTTGTCAATCATTAACAAAGGGGTGAAAAACAAATTAACAATGTGGATGTATATGCGATATACATCATGAAGAGGAAGACGTTAAGTTAGCTCCCCTGCATACATGCATTACATGAAGAATGGATGACAAAAACCCTAACTCACATAAAGCATAATATACAATGCATAAGTGGAGATGTTAAGCTCCCCTTACACACGTGTATCACATAAAGAAGAGATGTCAAGCTCCTCAATACAAAATACACTCAACATGAATTTATATATAGAAGAGATGTTAAGCTCCCCTTGCATATAGGCAATACAAATTAAAACATTTTTAATCATCACTTTAAAGACATTTTGAATTTTCTTAAATCAAATTTTGATATACCACTGTAAGTAAACAAAATTTTAAGATATCACAAGATATTTGATACCAAATGAAATTGAAAATTTTGATATCAATTGAAATTAAAACATTTATAAATTGTGATACCAAAGAAGGTAAAATACTTTATATTTAGATACCAATTGAAATGTATGATAAATTTTGATACCAAATAAAAAGTAAAAGCATTTTGATACCAATTTAAATCGAAACCAAATTGAAATTGAAACATATTGATAGCAATTGAAGTATATTGTAAATTTTGATATCAAATAAATGGTAAAATATGAAGTATATTTTGATACCAATTTAAATACCAATTGAAAATAATGCATAAGCTCATTAAAATACCAATTGAGATACCAATTAAAATTAAGATATAAGCAAGCTTAGTATAAACATAATTTATGCTTTAAACAAGCAAGGATATTGTAAATCAAGCACAATCAAATCATATATATGTATAAAAATGAAAATACCAATAGAAATTGATATTAATTGAAATGCGAAGCATACATATATAAGAAAACATATATGAGTATACAAAAGTAGAATTTCATGAAGTTCATGTGTATTACTCATATCTATCCACCCTATTCATGCACATGATAAAAGGATTTTCAATAAGGCTTACACAGCATGGTCGCCCATCCATCCGCCATTTAAAGGGTTGGTAGGGGTTTTCAAAAATAAGAGTTTGAAAATATTTTACTAAATTTGAAAACTCTAACGATTGAAGAATAAATAACTAGTTTAAAATAATTTTTGAAAAACTAGTTAAAGATCCTTCAAACATAAAACCAAATTATATGTATCTCATGAAGCATACCAAATACATAAGTGTTGACACTCGAAATCTATAAAGCTCAAAAATTCTCATGAAGACAATGTCATGAGTAAACAAATGAAGTGTGAGTGTACAAAAATTATGTAAATAGCATTTTCATGAAAATAATCAATGAAGCTCAAGATAAACATGAATTTCTTTTTATCAAAAACATGAAAATCATAAAAATTTATTTTCATTAAAAATAAACTTCAAGGCATATGTATGTTCTATCAAAACTAAAAATATACATACATATCCTAAACACAAAAGAGTCTATAATAGAATTTACATGAAGGCAAGAGACTTAAGAGTATACATGTATATCTATTAGTTTTAAACAAGAGTTACATATAAATGAAGCAAAACATGCACAAAATAGGTAAAACAAGTATAAATGAAGGAATCATCAAAACTAGGTTATATATGTACATGTAATGAGTACAAATGAGCAATGAAGTACAAACATATAAGAATCAAATGTTGCTCACTACTTGTACAAATATATACACAAGTTTTAATAAAAACGACATCTAAACAAGTATACACCACATGAAGCATAAACATGAAACATGAACATGCTAAAAATCATTAATGTAAAAGCATGTAAATAAAATAAGAGTTTAGAGATAGTTACCAAACTAAGTGCACTATTCTCTAAGTCTCCAAATATGGTCCTCCCACCAAATTTCCTTGATAGTGGTGCATCAATTGTATGTCCATCTAGCCCATGCATCCACCACCAAGGCACCAAACCTCTCACATCATGTGAGAGCCCACACCACCCCACCTACATCAAACACAAGAGGTGAGGATTTTGTTACCCATTTTCTTTTGGGTCCACGGGGGTTAGCATTGTTCGGAACTCAAACATTTTTATTAGCAAAATTAATAGAATTTACCTTATCATAACAAATTTTACTAAATGGCCTTTGCGGCCGCAATGTGTACATTTGTACACTCTAGGATGCACATGTAAATGAGTGTGATCATTGATTTGTCACATACATTGCATTTATATTGTCACTTTACCACACTTATTAGCTAATAAATTATATTAATAAGTTGTCTTTTTCTTTGCTAAATGTAGGCCCAAGTGCTCAAAGAAATAAAAGAGAAACAAGCCCAAAAGCCCACCAAATTCTGAATTAATTCAGAATAAATTCGAAATTAAGAAATCAGGGCTAAATCTAGGCATATCAAGAGGATGAGAAAAATCCTCCCTGAATCGAGCGGTTGAAGCCACAGAATCAAGGCTGTTTCGTCAACAGTTTGGAGCAGAAACTAGAAAACTAGCAGCAGATACGAGCTAAACAGAAAACCAGGAAGTCCCCCCTTTTGGTGTGGCCACCTGGCCACACCAGGGCCGCGGAAACGTGGCCCAAGCCGCGTTTCCGCGGCATACCTGATTCAGTTGGGGGAGCGTTTGCCCCCCCAATCTTCCCGGGATCCTATCATTTAGGTTTTTGCCTATAAAAACTGGTTTCAGCAGGGAAAAATAGAGCGAAGACTAGGATTAAGTTTTGCATTTATTTTCTTAGGATTTAGGCTCTTTGTTAGCTAGAACGAAAGTTGTAATCTTGCTTTTTAATTTGTAATTCAGTATCAAAAATTTGTGAGAGAGAGGACTGAGAGCTTATACTTGGAGATTGAAGTGACAACAATACAAAAGTCGAGCTAAGTTTTCTTCCACTTGCAGTACGGTATGGTTTGCATAATGTTTATGTTGTTTTCATTATTTTCTATGGATCACTAAACGTTTTTCTGGGCTAGCTATCATCACTCTCTCTTCTTCTTCTTCTTCTCTTTTGTTTTTAAAGAAAAAGACCCGATGACTCATATGCATGCCTCACTTAAAAGCCTTTCATTTTGAAAGTGTTCTTGAAGGCACATGAGGATAGGTATGGATGGTTGAATTCACAACTCTTTCACGAACATGTCTTGAATCGTTTGCTTCTTCGCGCTTGATGTTTTAATATTCGATCCTACGATTTCTTGAAGAAAAAGACTCAACTCTTCTAACATCTTATGTGCTTTACTTAAAGCTTTCTAAAAAGTTAACTCTAAGTTTTGCAAATGATCATTTGAGGGACTTAACATTTTAAGAGAAGAATGAACAATTGAGTAGTGAGATAGTGAGCCCAGACTTTCTTTATTATTACAAACAACAAAATAATTTTCAAGTTTTCTCAATCACCTTCTCCAAAACCTTTTCTAAAAGTTGTAATTTTTATTTCATTTATCTCTTTCTTCCCATTCTCTTTTTCATAAAAAAAATAAACACAATTCCTTGTTTTAAAATGATTCACCGAAAAGCTTCCATCGCATCCCTCCTTGTGGATACGACCCGTTAGCCACAAGCTACGCGGTAAACTCTTAAACTTTTTGATTGTTCTTTATTTTAGCAATCAATCATGGTGTGCAAAGTGTGCATATGTGTGCCGTGGGTGATGTGCATGAATATGTGGAGCTTGTTTCTTTTTAAACAAGGTTTCAATCTATAATGATTGAATGCACAATTGCTCAAAGTTGAGCTCAAATAATCTATTCTATTTTTTAAAAATTTAATCTCATTTTTATCAATGGTTGCATGAAAAGCATGGTGAGAATGAGGTCAACAATCTTGTTCTTTTTAGAAACATTTTACTTTTCCTTTGAAACAATTTTTCTTTTAAAGAGTTATTTTCATTCAAAGCAATATTTTTTCTTTTTCCACCAAAATAATTTTATTTTTCAAAAAAGTATTTCCTTCACAAAGATCATTCAATTTAGAAGTCAAGGAAATATTATCCTTTTTAAATATATCATTTTCTTTTGAAATGCATTCCAATTTATTTTGAAAAGAATCTTTTTCTTTTAACATGAAATCAATTTATTTTTCAATTTCCTATTATCCTTTTTAAGCAACTCATATTTTTCAAGAAGTTGTTGACAATAAGATTCAAGCTCATCATAAGACATGTCAGCATCCTCATCATGCTCGGATTCGGAATTTACCTCAATCGGGTTATCCCCTTGGACCATGTAACATAAGGTGGAAACATCACTTCCATCATCCGAGTTGCTCCCTCATAATATTGCTTTTGTTCGCCAAGGGAGACTATAGTGTTCCATACTACAAAAGCCAAATCAAAGTTAGAAACCCTAGATAAATATTCAGCATTTAGGGTTGACTTTAAAGCATGGATGACTTTTGCATTAGCCTCTAGATGTTTGCCATTTAAACAATATGAATTTTTAATAGTGGCAAAATAAACATGAATCCCTAAGGCTTTGAGGTACAATGGCATTTTAACCTTCCAATTTTGGATGTTAAGAATATCAAAAGTGGAAGGTGACATGAAATCCATGTGTGTGTATAAATATTGTGATTAGTTATAAATGAGGATCTTTAACTCTAGGTTGTAAGACCCAAATCAAGAGCATCAAGCTCTGATACCAATTGAAATCACCTAGAGGGGGTAAATAGGTGACTAGCTAATCTAATGATGAATTAATGTGGAATTAAAACTATTTATACAAACTAAAAACTATTTAGCTAGACACACAAGTATAACACAAGAGTGTAGAAGAATTCCCGGTGAAGGGCTCTGGACATCTGATTGAGATTTTCCTGCACGCAAAAATAAAGAATTTTAGATTTAGAACAAGATGTGCAAGGTGCTCAATTGTAATCCGTGGTAGCAATGGCTATGCGGGTCGTGATCCTCAGGGAGGGACTAGCGATGGAAGCGTTTAAGTAAGTTATCTCTTTTTATTTAGTTTGTTAGTTACAATGGTATTTACAATGAGAAGTATGGTATTTACAATGAGTTGGGAAGAAAAGAATGAGTTGGAGTTGGTGATCTAAACTAAAATTATAAAGAAATAAAACTCTAACACATACATACCTCTTCTGCCCTGCTTACCTTTGATCCATTTACGACGACTTACCTTGTCTTTGAAGGCGTTCAAGTATGGCGTATAGGATCTTCCACCTTCGCGATCTACACTACAAAAAGAAAAGACTAGCAAGAAAAGGCTTTTTCATCTCCATAGGCCATCAAGGGCACTTCATCGGCTAGGCAGTCTCGAAGCAATCGGATCTCATGGTTTACAAAACATCAGAGAGAAACAATGACATAGAACAAGAATAGAAAAACAAAGATAAAGCAAGAATAGATAAACAATGAAACAAGAATAAAACAAACCAACCTTGAATATAATAAGCACAAATAAAAACATATATATGTATGAAAAATTAGATACCAATTGAAATTGATATTCTTTTAAGTGCAAGCATACATATACAAAAAAAAAATATGAGTATACAAAAATTTCAATATTGATACCAATTGAAAGAATCCAATGATACCAATTGAAACAACAATAATATCAAGTGTATACCTCATATAACCTACCACCCATTCATGCACAAGTTTAAAAGATATTCAAGAAGGGTATACATGGCATGGTCGCCCATCCAACCGCCCTTAAAAGGTAGGGGTTTTCAAAAATAGATTTGAAAAATATAGTATGTTTGAAAACATCTACCATAACGAAGAATACGAACTAGTTAAATGGAAAAACTTATTAACTAGTACGAAATCCTTCAAGTAAGGAATAAATCAAAAATATTTTTCATGAAACACATGTAAATCACATGGCACTAAACACTCAAAATCGATAAAGCTCATATCATACTCATGAAAACATAATCATGAGAAACATTTAAATAAGGTGAGTGAACAAGTGTTATATAAAACATATCAACATGAAAATCATCAAAACTATTTAATCTTCAAGGCATATGTATGTCTTATACAAACTAAGGTATACATACATATCCTAAACACAACGAGTCCACAAAGATATATGCATGAAGGCAAGTGGCTCAACGGATGTATATGTATAGACAATGGTTTAGACAAGATAGATATAAACATGAAGTTAAACACAATCATGAAAATATTGCAATCAATACTCAAAATTCCTTAAAATATGAAAATCATCAAAAAACTAGAATTCATCATGGTATATGTATGTTTTGACAAAACAAGAAGTATGCATACATATCCCAAAACACAATTGAGTCCATAATAAAGATTTGCATGAAAAGTAAATGACTCAAGGGGTATACATGTATATCTTAAGGTTTGACAAAATAGGCATATACATGAAGTGAAAAACACAAGATCATAAAACATATCCAAAATGGGGAATACAAGTTAGAATGCATGAATCATCAAAATTAGACTATACTAGCACATCTAATGGGTACAAATAAGCATTCAAGCACAAACATATATAAAGATTTATTTGTGGCCCACTATATGTACAAATATATACCTAGTCTTAATGAAAACTAACATTTAAACAAGTAATCGAATCATGTAGCATAAAACGGGACATAAATCATCATTGCAAACATAAAACGATCATTATGTAAATCCACATGTTATTAGAACTATGATGAGCATAATAGCTAAACAAATGGTGAGAACACAACAAATGATCCATATAAACATGGGTGATCTCAAAAGCTATACATGCATGTCAATGATCTAAGAATCATGGCATTTAACATACTAATCAAAACATGAAGCATCAAAAACAAAATCAATTAAACATGAAGCATCAAAAACAAAAATCATAAACGTACATATGGTCATTATGTATACGCATATGCATTAGATCTAGGGCATACATATTAGTTTAAAACAAAGTGAGAACACAAAGATGGGTCTATGGGTGTCTCAAATAACTAAACATGTATATCACTAATCTAAATCACATGGCATAATCATAATGAGCTTTAAAACATGACATGCTACAAATGAAAGTCATAATAAGCATGCAAACATAAATGGGAGTTAGAGATTGATACCAAAACCGATGAAGGCACCTCTCTAGTTCTCCAAACCAATGGTGGTCCTCTCCACCAAATTCCCCTTGAAAGTGATGCATCCAAATTGTTTTATTTAAGCACGGAACGCATCCACTTCAAGGCACCGCCACTCTCACGTGATGCGAGAGCCCACACCTATATCAAAAATTTTAGGGGTGGTCTTTGGTACCCATTTCCTTTTGGGTCCATAGGAATTAGTATCTCTCCTAACCCAAACAAGATTATTTGCTAAATTTTCAACATGTAAACGATCATAGCAAAATCTAGCAAGGTGGCCTTTTCGACCACAATGTGTACACGTGTACACATGGGCATACATAGTGTGAAGTTTGTGATCGTGATGAGGATGTGTATGCCGTGATAGGTGTGCATGCAAGGATGGAATTTGTTTCTTGCGAACCAAGGTTTCCAAGCGTGTATGATTTAAAGTACATTGGCCCAAAGTGGAGCCCAAATAATCTACACTTTTCTTCAAAATATTTATGTCATTTTTAATACTAGAAGATAATGTGGAGCATGCAAAAGATGTGCTAGGTGAAGCTACACTAGCATGGCAAACATGTGAAGACAATTCAATTTTCAAGGATTCATTTTTCTTTAAAACAAAATCCAATTCTTTTGTAATGAAATCAATTTCATTTTTCAATGCAAGGTTATATTTTAAAACAAAATCTAATTTAGAAGATAAAACCTCATTGTTTTTCACAACATCATTACAATCATTTTTGCTTTTCAAAAATTCATTTTCCTTTAGGACAAGGTCAAGTTGAGATTTAAGTGAGTCACGTTCACTAGTAATTTCTTCCTTCTCTTGCAAAATCACTTCAAAACTAGAACACAAATCCTTCATTTCTTCTTTTAAATCAAAATGATTCTTTTTCAAAAGGTCATGTTTTCGCAAAAAAATTTCAAGGTTTGAAGCAAGTTCAACATTTAAGTTTTGAACTTCTAAACATCCATAGCAATATGAGCTAGAGCTATCATCTAGTTGAGAATCCGATTGTACCTCAAGGGAGTCTTTCTCTTGGACCATGAGGCAATACTCGTCGGACTTGTTTCTCCTAGATCTTCTCAACTTGTTAATAATCCTTGGTAGCTCAGGAGAAGTCAATTTGCTCCAAACTGCAAAAGCCGAATCATAATGAGCAAACACATGTAAAAGATCTTCATTAAGAGATGCTCTAAGTGTTTTAAGTGCAAGTACGTTGGCCTTATTATGCTTGCTATCATTGGGGTAGGATTCCTTGGTAATGACTTGGTAAACTTTAGATCCTAAGGCTTTCAAATGACTACTCATCTTGGCCTTCCAAAAATCATGTCTAGAAAAATCAAACATAGGAGGGCTATCCATGAGTGCAAACTAAATGTGTGCAAATGAAAAAATGCAAATGAAGATTAGCAAACCAAGATCTCACTCCTAGGCGGTTAAACCAAATATCAGGAGCGTAGGCTCTGATGCCAATTGAAAATCACCTAGAGGGGGTGAATAGGTGATAATGCTAATCTAGAGAACTTAATGTGGAATTTGAAAAATAATTGCAATTAACAAGAGGTGCACACTCAAACAAGCCAAGCAAATAATTATGAATAAACAATATGAATTGATGACAGGCACAATATAGAGAGAGAGAGTAAGAGCCAAGGGATCAAACGCAAACAACAAGATATGTTTTGAGGTTCGAGCACCCAGCTTTACATCCCCGCCTTCACACAGAAGGATTTCTAGTCCACTAGCTTGTCCACAAAGGACTCCCACAAAGGGAACCTCCACCGAGAATTTGGGGCAATACAATCACAAGGAGTACCCAACTCCTCTCCTTACAAACACAACCTCCTCCTTGAGGCACAACACCAAGCCAACAAACAATCACCTCACAACTTGAGGGATTAGCAAAACAAGAATCACCTCACAACTTGAGGGATACAACCCAATAGCACAACCTCCTCAACACAATGAGGGAAAGGCACAAAGCCAAGCTAAGATAAGGTTTACAACTTGGTGATCAAAAGACCACAACAATCTCTTTTCCCACACAAAGATCCTATAGAATAAGATAGTAGATGTAGCTCAAGTGTGGAGAAAACCAAAGGAATGGAAATAAAAAACTCAAAGAAAATACTTGGGAAAAACTAGAAACCAAGATAAAGATGTTGAATCAAACACTTTTCCCAAAAACCCTTTTCTTTGATTTTCCAAACCCTAGCAAAAACACCAAATAGATTGTTCAATTTAAAGCCCAAAAACTTCTTTTGATTGCTGTGAAAATACTGGAGAGTGAGGAAAAATTAGCACTAAAATCTTAGAAAAACCTCTTTCCAATGGGGGTATTTATAGCCCCCAGAAAATTATAGCCGTTGGCAGCAGAAACTGCCAAAAATGAACACCGGTCGATCGATCGGTCGACCGGCCAACGGTCACTTGTTGACCGCTGACAGCTACCGGTTGACCGGGCAGTCGACCGTTACCAGAACCAGAGAGCAACGGCTCTCTGGCCGGTCGACCGCTCGGTCGACCGTGCGCAACCCGAGAGCAACCTGCTCTCAGTCGGTCGACCGTGCGGTCGACCGGCTTATGGTGCAGCCAGTGTGCACGTATCCGTGCACATCGGTTGATCGCTACGGGCGACCGGCTACTTGGTACGGTCGACCGACCTAGCCTTGCAGAGGCAATTCTGGTCAGAAAAATATGTTATTTTTAATTCTAAAAATTCTCATAAATCTTCTAAAAATACACAAAAATAGTTTTATCATTTTATATTAATATACAAACATGTGTTAAAAATTTCAACATAAATTTCAAACATTTTGAACCATTTTTGTGTTATAGAAATTTTGCCAAAAACCGAAAACCGTATTTTCTAAAACTTAGATTTTTGAATTGAAAATACGTTTTGTCCAAAACTCATCTAAATACAAAAACATGATATTTAAACACTTTGAAGCAAGTTGCATATGGATGGAAATCCAATATACAAGAAACATATACATATCCATGTTTTTGACTTTAATTCCAAAATATGTTTTGTTAAAAATACCAAAACACTAAACTCATGAAATAGACTATCAAACTAAGTTTGTCTAAGAAGTTGAAGCATGCATGTATATAGAACAAATCTAATATACATTAAACCATGTAAACTTGTTTTGAATCTATCTATTCATGAAAACCAAGATCAGTTAAACCAATCAAACCGAAAATCAAAACGGAAACATGAAACGTGTGTGTTGTGAACTTGAGCATATCATACTATTCTAATCTTTACAAAAGGATATAAAACTCAAACTAAACTAGGTACCGATGTCTTCTTGTAGAGCGCCGTCTCCAAGCCGACTCGAACCAAAACTTCGTGATCCACCGAGCTTGACTCCAATGAGTGCTATATATGATCTTGTCGCTCGGGCTCTTGAATCACTATGTGATAGCTTCCTAACCATCTTGTTGAAGCTAATCACCAACTAATATCTTGGTTAATGATCTAAAACTAAAATCACAAGATTATTAGTACACATAACTACATGAGTTAATCATCATCAAAACTAGAGTGGAAGGCCTCTGGGCCAACACTATGTACGTATCTCAAGAACATTTGGGTGCATCAATTTTATCATAAGCAAAAAACCTTTAGTTTCTTTTAATGTCCAAGTAAAACAAATAAGATGGTTTCATTTAAATCTTAAGCCCTTTCTTTACAAATCATTAAAAAGAGAATGTTAAACCATCAAGCGCGAAGAAGCAAGTATGAAATAAAAATAGTTTAAAAAGATTTGTACAGTGAAAGTCCAAGTTTAAAGTAAAGACATCCTCATGTACTTTCAAGAACGAAGTTTAACTAAGATGTTTTCTGATTCAAAAAGTGTTTCTTTCATGAAAAACAATCAAGAGAGAGGTGATAGAAGAGAGTAATTAGTGAGCCCAGAAAATGAAATTAGCTACTCATGGAAGATGAAAAACAATATTTGTAAGTAAAGCAAGACATACCGTGAATTGGAGTGGTAGAAGAGAAAGCTTAATCCTTTTATTGATATCACTTCAATCTTCGGATTACAATCGCTCAATTCCTCTCTCTCACTGGTATTTGATCTGAACTACAAATTACAAAATAAAGTTACAACTTTTATACTATCTAACAAAGAGCCTAAAACCTTAAAGAATAAACAAAAATTCTAATCCTAGTCTTCGCTCTATTCTTCTCTGTTGAAAATGGTATTTATAGGGAAAAGCCAGAGGGGAGAGGTTGTGGGAAGATTGGGGGAGCAAACGCTCCCCCAACAGAATTAACAAGGCCACAGAAATGCGAATAGGGTCGCGTTTCCACGGCCTTGGTGTGGCCAGGTAGCCACAACCAAGTGGTGGAACTCCCTGGTTTGGTAATTCTCCCTTATCTTCTGCTGGTTTTCTCGTTTCAGCTCCAGAATTTGATGAAACAGCCTTTGATTGTTGGCTTCAATCGCTTGATTTGGGAAGATTCATTTCAACCAGTTTTCAACCTCTCTGATTTGCCAAGATCTGCCCTGATTCTCTGATTTTGAATTTATTCTGAATTAAATCAGAATTTGATGGGCTTTTGGGCTTGTTTCTCTTTTCTTTCTTTTAGCAATGGACCTTTATTTAACAAAGAAGAATAAGACTTATTAATAGGATTTATTAGATAAAAAGTATAGTAACATGACAATGTATATGCAATATCTGTGACTGATCATAGATCTATTTGGCTAGAGGAGAATGATCTCAAATCCAGTTGGTTAAATTCAGATTTTGGTAAATCGAATTAGTTAACTGAAGATCAACGAGGATATCATCGATATCAGAAGATCAAACAAAAAATCTATTGGAAAAAGGGAAAAAGGACAAAACCAGAGATGTTCTCCCCCTGGTTGCTCACATCTAGGCCACCTGGTGAGATTTGGGGGGAGTGTTTGCTCCCCCTATCTTCAGACACTCTCCCCCGTTTTGTATTTATTGGCCACATCTAGGCCGCCTGGTAAGCTTTGGGGGAGCGTTTGTTACCCTTATCTTCAGACACTCTCCCCCGTTCTGTATTTTCTATAAATACCTACAAATCTCAGTGTACAGGGAGCGATTAAGCAGAGAAGGATTCTTAGGCTAGTTTTCATTCTAGGTTAGTGTAGGTTTTTATTTTTCTTTTTCATGTAACTTTTATTTCTTTATAAGCACAGTTAGACTAAGATTCATGTGAGAGAGAGAGAGAGAGAGAGAGAGAGAGAGAGAGAGAGAGAGAGATTTATGTTGAGAGTGACACCAATGTAACCTTCTCCTTTCTTTCATCGCTTCTACAAGCAGTAAAAAGGTAACTTGTTCATGTTTTTCTTTATTTTTATATTCTTCTTCTCTTTTCTATTTTTCCTTTTTTGATTTTTGATAAGTATCTAAGCGATTTAGCAGCATCGGTATAGCCTTGCTGTGTGTTTGCCACCGATATTTCATGATTATGATCTCCTCCTCAAGATTCTATATCATTTCATTCTTGTTCGTCTTGATGATGTAATGTGAATAGGGATTGAGCTCGATCTTATGGATTATACATTGATCACCTCCAAAGCAAGGTAAACGTGCCAACAATCCAAGGTAAGTTATCAAGCAGAAGAGGTAGGTAAGTTCTTTTAGTTTTTCTTTCTTTGTTTTAATCCTTTAGTTTAGATCACTACCATCTCCCAACTCCTTTATTCACTCCTTTTAATTTTTTTGTATAAAATCCTTTCCTATTTTCTCCACCTTCTCAATCTACCACTTTCTTCATAAATTAACATAATTTATTTTTCTTTTCTTTTAAAGAACAAGAGAAGAACTTTAACCATTTTTTATGAACTAAAGAGAACTTACGAAAAGCTTCCATCGTTCGTCCCTCCTTATGGATCACGACCCACATAGCCACTTGCTACAACGGCAATATTGAGTAGTTGCACACTTCTATTATAAAATTCTGAAATTCTGTATTTTTTTTGTGCAAGTTTGAACTCAATCAGAAGTAATCGGTTATGCATAAGATAAACTGATACCCTTTGGATGAAGGTGGGCTGATAGGACCAACCACGTCCATTCCCCATATCTCAAATGTCCAGGAAGAGATTGTAGGATGAAGATGTCCTGGTGCCTGATAAATAAAGTCACCATGGATCAGACAGGCGTGGCATCGCTTAGCGTAAGTGATAGCGTCAGTGATCATCTTTAGCCAATAATATCCAAGTCTTCAGAGTCAATCTCCAAGTTTTGGGCCAAGTTGGTGAGCTCCACACATACCGTCATGAGCCTCTTTGAGTGCTTCCTGTGCCTCTTTATGTGACAGGCAGCAGAGGAGGATTCCATCATCCAATCGGCAATATATTGTTCTTTTGATCGCATTAGAGTTGACACATAGCCCAACCCCCGGGAGTCTGGTGATAATAATCAGGGGCTTTCCCTTTTGGAACGAAGGATCGAAGCAGTGTTCACCTTCCTTTACCGAAGTTCAGGCTAAGACCACTTTTTAGGTCGTATCCCATATTCACCATCATTCTGAGTACATTTGGCTCATAATGAAAGAACTGAGGGAGTTCAGTCTCACTTTTCGAGTTTGCAAATCGTTGATTTGGACTCGATTTTTTCAAAAAGGATCAGTTTTTGACTTTTGCGTCATGCTGGAACCTCGAAGAAGGATCCTTGTACTTCACTGACGCTCTGATATGCCGTGAGAGATGACCTCACCGGTACATGCAATGATGTCAAGGCATCTATTGCCGACAGGAATCATCATCTACATCGGTACTAGTATCTGATGGCACGAAATTAGAAGCAAACACAGAAACATAAGCCAAATCTAACTCTTCATTAATATACCACTCGCCTACATCATTGGCGGTGTCATTGACATCGAGCTTATTAACGCTTGTTACAAGTGAATTCGGCTCCCAAAGACATTCTTCTTCTGCTTCTGGCTCGTCATCAGTTTCGCTGCCAGAGTCTAGTTCCTCTACCTGGGGATTCTCGTCTATCTCCAGAAAAACCTGATATAGGAGGGAGTCTGTGAAATAGTTTTCTACCCTCTTGAATGGATGTCTTTCGGCGATCAACATTTGGACTTTTCCATCTCCGTCAATATACTTCATGACTTGATGGAGAGTAGAGGGGATGATGGAGTTGCGATGAATCCATGGTCGTTCCAGCAGCATATTTTATGAAGTGTTGGTGTCAATTGCATAGCACGTCACCTTGGATCTTAGGTCCCCGATCTGGTATTTGAGTTTAATCTTTCCCATTGGGTGCGTACCATTGGCGTTGAAGCCGTAAATGATAGTTTGAATGGTGCTCAATCGGTGAGTGGGGATTCGCAAGTGCTGCATGACCTGACGGGGCATGATGCTCAATGTAGTTCCTAGATCCACCTGAATGCGACTCACTTCAGATGATCCAATATGCCCTATGAAGTACAGGGGCTTTTCATGTTTTCCCTTAACCTGCATATCATCTGGATTAAAAGTTATGCGGGGGATATGTTAAGAGGCATGGAGGCAGTTTTCTATAACTTTCTCCTCTGGTTTAGCCGAATTCTGGGCCATGAAGGCTTCAGCATCGGCTAAAGCTTCTCTCAGAGCTTTCCTTGTTGACTTAGACAGTCTCAAGAGCTCCTACTAGCCGGGATGTTAGCCAATTGAGCCAAAACATCAAGGCGGTAAGGTGCTGAAGATTCTTTAGATTTGTCCTTAGCGATAGCCTTGGCGTACCAATATTCCTTTTGCTTTTCCACGGGATGCTTTGTGGATTGCTTTGTTGGCTCCGTGGTGGCTTGAGGTGGATTTGCCACCATTTCGTCGTACTTCTTTAAGTAAAATTGGCCCAAGCGAGTCCCTGCCATGAGCGGTGCATTCGGTTCTGCAGCAAGGATGATTGTCTCCTCCTCCGAATCAGTTAGCGAGGGGATATTGGTTTTTGCTTTCTGGGAGGAAGCACACACGATATTAAAAGGTGAAGCTTTTGTTTTGCTCCTAGATTTCCTGTTGATGATAGTAGTCCACTACTGGCCTTCCACGAGGTCGAGATGAACCCACATGACCTCTCCTTGAGGAATAGGACAGGTACGAGACCTTTCTCCTATTGGTGGTGAAGATCTGTATTGACTACCACCCTTAGTTCCCCTTTCGGGATGGGAACTACTCTGGCTGGCATTGGAGGCTGTACCCCGAACTAAAGGTGACGTCATATTGGCTGTCACTTTCTTTTGCTCTGGGTGTAGCTTGAGCACCTCCCCATCAATCAAAACTTGGATAATATCTTTGAAGATGTAACAACTTTTGGTAGGGTGCCCCAGCATCCTGTGGTACAAGCTACCTCCTCAGAATGTCTAACTTCAGGAAGTTCTGTCTATTGCTCTTGTTTAGAAACTTGAACAACTAATCAACATCATCATCGTTGAAGGAGTACTGCTTGTTGGAACGGCTGGCTTGAAGAGCTACCCCCTCTAGCTGGTTGGGGATTAAAGGAAGACTTCATTTCTGTCGCCAGTGTATCCATCCTTTTAGCTTAGAAAGACGCTTCCGGCGCGCGCCTTGTCGACTTCTTAGGTCTGGGCTTGTTTTCTTCTGCCTTAACCCTGGTGACAGTCTCCTCTACCTATTCACCTTACTGGACAAACTGCTTTCAGGTACAGCTTTCAGCTACTCCTATCTGAGCTAGGAGTGAGGTTTATAAATTGTGATGACATGTTTCCATGGCCTGGGTCATACTGCTGGGACATTAGAATGCCATATTCTGAAATCTCTCCACAAATGCTATAACTGATTCTCATTTTTGTTGCCTTGTCACCAGGAGAGCAGGCATGATAATCTCGGGTCATCTTCAAAGAAGCGGGTGAGGAAAAGCTTCTCCAGATCACCCAAGTTCTTGATGAAGCCTTCTGGGAGTTTCGTGAACCATTCAAAAGCAATCCCTTTTAGGGTGCCGATGAACGAACGTGCCAAGATGGCATCATTTGATACTACATTCTCTGTCTGAGACTTGAAGTAGTATATGTGCTGGTTTGTTGACCCCTTGCCGTCGAAGGCCTATAGGGTCAGAGTTTTGAACTTGGGAGGGTACGAGACAAGATCCCACTCAGCCGGGTATGATCGGACCACACCTGCTTCTTGGAGACCTCTCTGATTGGAAGGGCTTCAAGATGCTGCTCCAGTTTACTCATCCTTTTGGAATGAGTGCTTCCATTCTCTAAATTGCCTTCCTCTTCAGATGGAGGCTTGGATGACCCAGAGTTAGAATGCTCCTCTTCCTCGGTATGTGCAGAGGATGAACTTTTCCCTTCCTTCCGTTTGCCCTTGGACTTCTTAGAAGGAGTCTTGGCCTTCGGCTTCTTCTTTTTGTCCTCAAATAATTGTGAAAACATCTGCTTGAGGCTACGATAGATTCTTGTTGAGCATGAATCATATTGAGTTTCTCCCTTTGGGCCTGGGCTTGCTGTTCAAAGCACCTGGTCATTTCTTCAGAAGTGCCTGCCATATATGCGAAGGCTTCCTTCTTTACAAAAGAGTTCGAGGCCTGTGATTCTGTGATGGCAGAGTGTGACTCGCTTACTTTAATGCCCCGGGCTAGGCCACTGTCGTCCACTGGGGCTATTATGCCAGTTTGAGTGCGGGTATGTGTTGGCCTAAAGGTTACAATCCCCGGATTATATGTTCTGATGATAACAAATGATATAAAATCTATTTGGTACTAATAGAAGTTCAAGAATGAATTTCAGGTTGGTACAGGTATGGTGTTGGCCCAGAGGCCCTTCACTCTAATTTTGATGATGATTAACTCATGTTATAGTTTACTAATAATCTTGTGATATTTAGTTTCAGATATTTGATCAAGATATTAGTAGGTGATTAGCTTCAACAAAGGTGTTTTGGAGCTCTCACATGTTGATTTAAGAGCTCGAGCATCAAGATCGCATCTAGTACTCGGTTGAAGTCAAGCTCGGTGGATCGCATTTGGATCGAGTCGACTTGGAGAAGGAGTTCTAAAAGAAGACCTCGATTTGTTTAGTTTAGATTGCTTAGATCTTATGTAAAGATTAGATAGTGTGGATATGCTCAAGTTCACATACACACACAAGTTTAAAGTTTATTTGGTTTTGGTTTTTCGATTTAACCGATATTGGATTTCATGTCAAAAACATAGATATAAATCTTTATAAGTATATTGGATTCTATTCATATATAATATGCTTTAAAGTTGTTTCAATATAATGTTTTTGTATCTACATGTGTTTTGGAGAAAACAGTTTTCCATTTCAAAAGTCAAAGTTTGGTTTTTTGGAAAATACTGATTTTGTTTTAAAGGCAAATTTTTATATCACAAAAATGGTTCAAATAATTTATAATATGTGTTAAATTTTAGTCACACATATTTGTATTTCAAAGATAATAAAAGAACTTATTTTTGTGGAATTTATGCGTATTTTATGGATTTTTTAGTAGGTAAATAACTAAGTTTTCAATCCCTTAAACAGTTTTGATATGGCCTTCTGCCGGTCGACCGGACGGTTGACCACTGCAGAAGTCGGACGACTGGTTAGGTCGACCGACGTGTACAAACATGCATACCAGCTTGGGCTGGTGGGCCAGTCGACCGGGCGATCGACCGTCTAGAGAGCTTTGCTCTCTGGAAATGGCCCCGGTCGACCGGCAGAGAGCTTCTGCTCTCTGTAACCAGTTCCGATCGATCAAGCGGTCGATCGGTAGAGAGCTGTTGCTCTCTGTTTTCAGGTCTGGTCGACTGGGCGGTTGACCGGTGGCTCAACGGTCATAAAAATGACCGTTGGCTGGTCGATCAGAAGGGCAATTCTGCCCTTCTCTAGACTGCCAACGGGCAGATTTTGGTGGGTTATAAATACCCACCCTCTTGAGCTGTTTTAGCCAAGATTTTAGAGAGAAAGTTTTTCCACCTTTACAAGTGTTTAACAGCAAGTTTTCAAAAGAGTTTTGGGCTTAAAGATTTGATCTTTATTTGTTTTTAAAGGGTTGAAAAAATAAAAGAAAAATAGAGTCTTTGGGAATTAGTTTTTGATCTTCATTTCTATAGCTATTCTAGAAGTTTTCCCAAGAATTTTTCTTTGTGATTTTGATTTCCAAACTCTTTGTTTTCTCACACTTGAGCTATCATATCTATCCTATCTATTAGGATCTAGTTTTGTGAAAAAATTGGTTTGTGGTTGTTGATACCACCAAGAGTTGTAAACCTTCCTTACTTTGTGATATCTCTCTAGTGAGAGGTGATTGTGTTGTTATCCCTCTAGTGAGAGGTGATTGTGGAGGTTGTGGTTGGTCGTGTTGGTATCCCTCTAAGTGTAGAGGTAATTATTGTGGAGTTGTGGCTTAGTGCCTTATCCCTCTAGTGAGAGGTTGATCTTGTTTGGCTAAGTACCCATCCCTCTAAGTGTAGATGTGATTTATGTTGTGCCTTGCCTCTTGTGTAGAGATTGTATTGTTGGAGAGAGGAGTTGTGTACTCTAGGTTTGTATTACCCAAATCCTCAGTGGAGGTTCCTTGTGTGGGAAGTCCTGTGTGGACGATATAGTGGAAATCCTTCCGTGTGAAGGTGGGGACGTATAGCAGTAGCTCGAACCTCGAAACATATCTTGTTGTTAGCGATTGATCCACTATCTCTTAACTCTCTCTCATTATGCATTGCATCATATTGTCCATATCATATATATGCTTGGGTTTGATTGTGTGCCATACTTGTGTTAAACCAAGAGAGCTTTACATAGCACCTTAACTCTTATTTAGAGGAATTTAGAGGAGATAATTCAGAGCCCTTCACCGGGAATTTAGCTTCACTCTTTGGTTACACTAAGTGTGTTGCAATTT
>JAVJIF010008778.1:80000-130864 GCA_038442645.1 Agave tequilana
GTTTAGTTTAGATTGTTTAGATCTTATGTAAAGATTAGATAGTGTTGATATGCTCAAGTTCACATACACACACAAGTTTAAAGTTTATTTGGTTTTGATTTTTCGGTTTAACCGATATTGGATTTCATGTCAAAAACATAGATACGAATCTTTATATGTATATTGAATTCTATCCATATATAATATGCTTCAAAGTTGTTTCAATATCATGCTTTTGTATTTACATGTATTTTGGAGAAAACGGTTTTCCATTTCAAAAGTCAAAGTTTGGTTTTTTGGAAAATACCGATTTTGTTTTAAAGGCAAATTTCCATATCACAAAAATGGTTCAAATAGTTTGTAATATGTGTTGAATTTTAGTCAAACATATTTGTATTTCAAAGATAATAAAAGAACTTATTTTTGTGAAATTTATGTGTATTTTATGGGATTTTTAGAAGGTAAATAACCAAGTTTTCAATCCCCTAACAGTTTTGATCTGGCCTTCTGCCGGTCGACCGGACGGTCGACGACTGCAGAAGTCGGTCGACCGGTCTGGTCGACCGACGTGCGCAAGCGTGCACGCCAGTTTGGGCTGGTGGGCTGGTCGACTGGGCGGTCGACCGTCCAGAGAGCTCTGCTCTCTGTAAATGGCCCCGGTCGACCAGCGGAGAGCTGCTGCTCCCTGTAACCAGTTTCGGTCGACCGGGCGGTTGACCGGCACAGAGCTGTTGCTCTCTGTTTCCAGGTCCGATCGATCGGGCGGTCGACCAGTGGCTCAAAGGTCATAAAAATGACCGTTGGCCGGTCAACCGGGTAGTCGACCAGAAGGGCAATTCTGCCCTTTACCAGATTACCAACGGGCAGATTTAGGTGGGTTATAAACACCCACCCTCTTGAACTATTTTAGCCAAGATTTTAGAGAGAAATTTTTCCCACCTTTACAAGTGTTTAACAATAAGTTTTCAAAAGAGTTTTGGGCTTAAAGATTTGATCTTTATTTGTTTTTAAAGAGTTGGAAAAATTAAAGAAAAATAGAGTCTTTGGGAATGGTTTTTGATCTTAATTTCTATAGCTATTCTAAAATTTTTCCCAAGAATTTTTCTTTGTGATTTTATTTTCCAAACTCTTTGTTTTTCTCACACTTGAGCTATCATATCTATCCTATCTATTAGGATCTAGTTTTGTGGGAAAATTGGTTTGTGGTTGTTGATACCACCAAGAGTTATAAACCTTCCTTACTTTGTGATATCCCTCTAGTGAGAGGTGATTGTGTTGTTATCCCTCTAGTGAGAGGTGACTGTGGAGGTTGTGGTTGGTTGTGTTGGTATCCCTCTAAGTATAGAAGTGACTGTTGTGGAGTTGTGGCTTAGTGAGAGGTTGATCTTGTTTGGCTAAGTGCCCATCCCTCTAAGTGTAGAGATGATTTGTATTGTGCTTTGCCTCTTGTATAGAGGTTGTATTGTTGGAGAGAGGAGTTGTGCACTCCCGGTTTGTATTACCCAAATCCTCAGTAGAGGTTCCTAGTGTGGGAAGTCCTGTGTGGACGGCATAGTGGAAATCCTTTTGTCCGAAGGCGGGGACGTAGAGCAGTGGCTCGAACCTCGAAACATATCTTGTTGTTAGCGATTGATCCACTATCTATTAGCTCTCTCTCTCTCTCTCTCATTGTGCATTGCATCATATTGTTCATATCAATATATGCTTGGATTTGATTGTGTTCCATAGTTGTGTTAAACTAAGAGAGCTTTATATAGCACCTCAACTCTTATTTAGAGGAATTTAGAAGAGATAGTCCAGAGCCCTTCACCGAGAATTCGACTGCACTCTTTGGTTACACTAAATGTGTTGCAATTTAGTTTTAATTCCGCATCATTTGTCATTAAATTAGCCATACACTTATTCACCCCCCCTCTACGTGTACTTTCATATGGATGGCTCAAGCATGAGATATTAGGCTCTAGCTCTATCACTGCTCAACATCAAGTTTCAGAGACGCCTGCTTGTAGACTCATTTTGTAAATAGTTTTTGATAAAGATTAGTATATATGGTTGAAGATCAAAATTACACACACCCCCCAAATGCACGTTTTTCTAAAGTATGATTTTGGTTCTCAAATTTTCTAAAATAGTTTTCTCAAGTTTTGAACTTATATCTAGCAGCTATGTATGTTTTCTATCTTCCAAAATCCAAACAAAAATATTTCAAAATTTAACATATCTTTAAAAAGAATTTTCAAAAACAGTTTTGGCCAAGGTTGGTTGACCATGCCTATTACATGTCAGAACGGTCGACCGCACGGTCGACCGGAGTTTTGGCAATTAGGGGTGTGCATGTTGTGCACGTTCTCGGTCGACCGAGTGGTCGACCGGCCGGTTGACTGACTGTGAGCAGCCAACTCTCGGTTTGTCACGGTCGACGGGTCGGTCGACCGGAGAGGGATGACAGTCATAATTTTTAAAAGTCCGATCGACCGGCCGGTCGACCGTGAGTCTGCTATTTTGACAGAAACAGCTTGTTTTTTAAATCTGTTTTTAAAACGTGTTTTGATCTTAAAAACGTGATTTGCTGAATTGAGGGTCAATTTCTTCCTCTTCCATGCTGGTAAAAGTTTTCTGAGTTTACTCTTCTTAAAACCTATATAAAGGGGTCATTACGGTAGAAGTTTTCATTACAATAATTTGCAAAGATTCAAAATTTTGTGCTTACTTGAGAAAAAGTTTTTGTTTCAGTTTTTGTGCTATTATTCTCTGAAATTCTCTTCAAGTTTTGGTTCTGAAAATCTCTCTTCCATTTTCAACTTTCACTTACAAAACCTTGAGCTTCAATCTTATATATTATTCTCTAGGGTTTTTGTAAAGAAGAGTTTTCAAGAGAGAGTTTGTGGTCTTTTGATCACCCAGTATTTATTGTAATTGTTGCTACGCTACCTCTGGACTAGAGGAGTGTGTTGGGGAGTTGTGTACTCCATAGTGATTGTAATTCCTTTGGTGAAAAGTTCTAGTGGATTGAAAATCCTTCACGGTGGTGAAGGCATGGACGTAGAGCGGTGGCTCAAACCTCAAAACAAATCTCTTTGTTTGCGATTGATTTTCTAGTCTATCTTATTTACTTTATATTCATTCTTTTATTATCGATCTATACTCTTACAACAATATTGCATTGAGCACCTCAAACTCTTATCTAAAGGAATCACGGGGAAGAAGTTCAGAACCCTTCATAGGGCATACGGCTTCTAATCTTGCTTTGAGTGATCGTTTGCATCATATCATTTTTATTTTGCATTGGATTTTGATTTGATTAGCCTTGCACCTATTCACCCCCCTCTAGGTGTAATTTCAATTGGTATCAGAGTAAGGTCTTTAGTTTTTAGCTGAACATCCTTAGAGAGATCCTAATTTGCTAATCATTCTATTAATTTTTCCATTCATCCACTAGTAAAGATGGCCGACAACATTAGGACCCCTCCCAAGTTTTATGGCCTTAACTTTCCCATATGAAAAGTTAGGATGACTGTATTTTTGCAATCCCTAGGATGCTGGGTTGCAAAGGCGGTGACCAAACCCTATAGTGCACCCACAGGTAAGGAAGGCACTTGGTCCGACCTTGCCTCCAAGGAATATGAGGCTAATCCAAAGGCTCAAAATGCCTTACTTTTAGCATTGAATGAGGATGACATAACAAGGGTCATTCATTGCAAATCTGCCTATGAGACTTGGGAACACTTATTGGTCATTCATGAGGGAACATCACAAGTCAAAAGAGCTAAAATTGATCCTTTGCGTTCCCAATATGAAAACTTTAAAATGCAAGAAAATGAGTCTATTGATGAAATGATTACAAAGTTTACTAAAATTACTAATGGTCTTTCTTCTCTAGGTGATGAAATCAACAATGATCAAAAGGTTTGAAAGGTCATTCGTGCACTACCACCATCTTAGAAAGTCAAAGCTACCACATTGAAGAAGTTGAACGATAAAGATGAGATGGAGCTCATTGGTCTTATCGGCAACCTTAAGACCCATGAGATAGAGAAAAAGGCAAGAGAAGAAATGGCATCGCAAAAGAAGAAGACTATTGCTTTCAAGTCTACTCCCGCCATCTCCGATAATGAAGAAGAAGAAGATGAAGAGCTATCTCTCCTCGTAAGAAATGTAATAAGAGCATATAACAAGAAAAATACAACCATAGGAGACGATGACAAGGAAAGGAGGAAAAGAAAATCATTTGCTTCAACTGTCGAAAACCCAGACATATCATGGACGAATGTCCAGATTTGATAAACAAGATATCTTCTTCTATCAAGCAAAAGAATCCATTTGTGAAGAAAGCTCTCAAAGCCACTTGAGATTCAGAAAGTGAATCTGAAGAGGAGGTCGACATTGTAAACGTGTGTTTTATGGCAAACACACCTAAGGTAAATTCTGAACGATTTTTTGATGATAGTGGAGTAATTAAAGATGAATTATAAAATGCTTTTCTAGAACTTTCAGTTAATTATCATTTTTTAAAGAAAAATTGTCAAACAATGAAAAAACAAATGAAGTTCTTCAAAACAAAGTTGTTATTCTTTCCAATGAAAAAGATGATTTTTCTTCCACTCTTTTATCAACACAAAGGGATTTTGATGTATACAAGGTTTCATTTAAAGCTAAGTTTCCCAAGATTGATGCAAATGAAATTTCTTCCTTAAAATCTAAAATCAACAATTTAGGAAATATTTTAAAGGAATGTGAGTTCAACAAAGCTAAATTAGAAGACATGTTTGCAAAGAAAAATGCTTCAAAGAAATATATTCATACTACACATGCTCACACACACACCAGCATACTTATACACCACATGTTCACCATGCTCATAAACCACATGTTCATCATGCTCATCATGCTTTCAAGTATGGGAGATTTTATAAATGTACTTATTGTGGCCAAAATGGTCATCTAGCTAAGTTTTGTTATGATCATATAAATAGTACTAATAATCATGTTTGGGTTCGAAGTACTAACGTAATAGGACCCAAGAAAATATGGGTACCAAAGTCAACAACTTCATTGTTTGATATAGGTACACACCAAGGCTCCAAGACGTAAGGAGCGGTGGTACCTTGATAGTGGTTGCTCAAGGCACATGACATGGAACATCAACAATTTTGCAACCCTATCAAGGTACGTTGAAGGTGGCACCGTCACCTTCAGAGATGATTCCAAGGGCAACATCATTGGTACAGGTAACATCAAGATTGGTACATCTCCTTTAATTAAAAATATTGTTTTAGTTGATGGTCTTAAACATAATCTACTTAGTATTAGTCAACTATGTGATCGTGGTTTCAAAGTTATTTTTGATGAATCTTCTTGTAACATTTTTGATTGTAATAATGATTGTATTCTCACCGGATTTCGTGAAAATAATGTTTATATTCTTGATATGAATAATCTAGATTGCAAAACTAAATGTTTAAATGCTTTTAATGAGGATTCATGATTATGGCATAGAAGATTAGGACATGTATCTTTTGACCATCTTTCTAGAATCAATTCTAAGGAATCGGTAAAGGGTATTTCTTGCTTAAGTTTGAAGAACTGCATTTGTTATGCGTGCCAACTTGGGAAACAAACCAAGTCCTCTTTCAAACCAATCAAGGATATCATGACATCTAGGCCATTAGAATTGATCCACATTGATTTGTTTGGTCCTACTAAAACTAAAAGTTTAAATGAAAATCGCTATGTTTTTATTTTAGTTGATGATTTTTTCCGTTTTACATGGATTTTCTTTTTGGAACATAAAGATCAAGCTTTTTCACATTTTAATGTTTTTCGAAAAAGGGTTGAAAATGAAAAAAGTTTTTGGATTTTGCGCATAAGAAGTGATAAGGGTGGTGAGTTCATCAACCAATTCTTTGTTACTTATTGTGAAGAAAATGGAATTAAGCATGAGTTGTCATGTCCTAGAACTTCACAACAAAATGGAGTCGTTGAAAGGAAGAATAGGACTCTTCAAGAAATGGCTAGGACTAAGATTAGTGAATACGGGCTCCCTCAATACTTATGGGCCGAGGCCGTAAACACCGTATGCTATATATCGAACAGAATTTATTATTGTAAAAATTCTTTCAAAACTACTTTTGAAATCTATTATTCAAGAAAACCAAATATTTCATATTTTAGAGTTTTTGGATGCAAATGTTTTGTTTTTGAACACCAAAGATAACTTGGATAAATTTGATGCTAAGGCTTTTAAAGCAATTTTTGTTGGTTATTCTAATACTAGCAAAGCTTATAGAGTGTTCAATAAATCATCTCTTACAATTGAAGAATCTATGCATATTAAGTTTGAAAAATCTGATGCATTTGTTAAGAATATTGTAGAGATTGATACTTTAGGTGAAGACATGGAGAAAGTATCCTTGAATGACTCACCCTCCTAAAATGACAAGCTAAAACTTTATGGTGAAGTTCACGAGGATGAAGTGGAACCATCTTAACCGCTTCCAAAAAGATTGGAGATATGCTACAAGTCATCCGAAAGATCTCATCATAGGTGATGTATCAAAGGGGGGTATCTACTCGCTCCAAGCTCCATGATTTGTGTGATCATTATGCTTTCATTTCTCATATTAAACCCAAAAACATCCTCGAAGCTGAAGGCGACTCATATTGGTTGCTTGCAATATAAGAAGAGCTCAATCAATTTGAGCGCAACCAAGTTTGGCATCTCGTTCCTAGACCCCGTGATAGAGCAACAATTGGTTCTAAATGGATTTTTAGGAACAAGTATGAGTCAGAAAATGTTGTTAGGAATAAAGCTAGGTTAGTGGCCTAAGGTTACACCCAAATCGAGGGAATCGATTTTGAGAAAACCTTTGCACCCGTAGCACGGCTCGAAGCTATACGGATCACACTTACTTTTGCTTCTTATAAAAATTTCAAACTTTTTCAAATGGATATTAAAAATGCATTTTTAAATAGTTTTATTGAAGAGGAAGTATATGTTGAACAACCTCCCGGGTTTGTTGATCCTATACATCCAAATTTTGTTTTCAAACTAGATAAAGCTTTATATAGTTTAAAACAAGCTCCTAGAGCTTGGTATGAAAGACTTTCAACATTTCTTCTTTCAAATGGTTTTGTTAAAGGTAAAGTAGATGCTACTTTGTTTAATAAGCATGTTGATTGTGACATTCTCATTATTCAAATTTATGTTGATGATATAATTTTTGGATCTACTAACGAATTACTTTGCAAAGAGTTTGAATCATGTATGCAGAATGAGTTTGAAATGTCTTTGATGGGAGAGCTAAACTACTTTCTTGGACTCCAAATCAAGCAAAGGAGTGATGGGTCCAAATCAAGCAAAGGAGTGATGGGATCTTTATAAGTCAAGTCAAGTACACAAAGGAACTCATAAAGAAATTCAGAGTTGATGGGTCAAAGACTAGCAAAACTCCCATGGCTACCACAACCAAACTTGATAAGAACGAACAAGGTAAAAGTGTAGACATAAAACTTTATAGAAGCATAATTTATAGTTTGTTGTATTTAACGGCTAGTAGGCTGGATATCATGTTTAGTGTATGCCTTTGTGTTAGATTCCAATCTTGTCCTAAAAAGTCCCACTTAATTGTGGTAAAATGCATTATACGATACCTTAAGGGCACTATTGAAATGGGTCCATGGTGTCCGAAGACGGGACAATTTTCAATGACGAGCTTTTCGGATGTTGACTATGCAGGTTATAGAGTGGATAGGAAGAGTACAAGTGGAACATATCAGTTTCTAAGAAATTTTCTTGTTTCATGGTCTTCCAAGAAACAAAATTTTGTAGCCCTCTCAACTGCCGAGGCAGAGTATGTTGCGGCTGGGCCTTGTTGTGCTAAGTCCTTTGGATGAAACATACTCTCCTTTATTATGATTTGCATTATGACCATGTTAAAATATTTTGTGATAATACTAGTACTAATTGGAGTTCTGGCAATTGGGGGTGTGCACGTTGTGCACGTTCTCGGTCGACCGAGCAGTTGACCGGTCCTTGTTACGGTCGACCGACTGTGAGCAGCCAACTCTGATTTGTTACGACCGGTCGGTCGGTCGACCGGAGAGGGCAACGGTCATGATTTTCAAAAGTCCGGTCGACCATGAGTCTGCTTTTTGGCAGAAACAGCTTGTTTTTAAATCAGTTTTTAAAACGTGTTTTGATTTTAAAAAAGTGGTTTGCTGAATTGAGGGTCAATTTCTTCCTCTTTCATGTTGGTAAAAGTTTTCTAAGTTTACTCTTCCTAAAACCTATATAAGGGGGTCATTAGGGTAGAGGTTTTCATTACAACAATTTGCAAAAATTCAAAGTTTTGTGCTTACTTGAGAAAAAGTTTTTGTTTCAGTTTTTGTGCTATTATTCTTTGAAATTCTCTTCAAGTTTTGGTTCTGAAAATGTCTCTTCTATTTTCAACTTTCACTTACAAAATCTTGAGCTTCAATCTTATATATTATTCTCTAGGGTTTTTGTAAAGAAGTATTTTTAAGAGAGAGTTTGTGGTCTTTTGATCACCCAGTACTTATTATAATTGTTGCTACGCTACCTCTGGAGTAGAGGAGTGTGTTGGAGAGTTGTGTACTCCATAGTTGATTGCTAAAATAAAGAAACAACCAATGAGTTTAAGAATGTACCGTGTAGCTTGTAGCTAACGGGTCATGTCCACAAGGAGGGATGCGATGGAAGCTTTTCGATGAGTCATTTAAAAACAAGGAATTTGTGTTCATTTTTTTAGGAAAAAGAGAATGGAAGGAAAAGAGATGAAAAAGAGAAATTTCAACTTTCAGAAAAGGGTTTGGAGAAGGTGATTTTAAAAAGCTTAAGAGTTGTGATGTTATTTTATAATAAGAAATCAAAACTGGGCTTACTATCTTACTACTCAATTGTTCATTCTTCTCTTAAAATATTAAGTCCCTCAAGTTATCATTTGAAAAACTTAAAGTTGATTTTTTTAAGAAAGCTTTAAGTAAAGCACATAAGATGCAGAAGAGTTGAGTCCTTTTTCTCCAAGAAAGAGTTGGAATCGGATATTAAAACATAAAGCGCGAAGAAGCAAGAATGAATTAAAAATGATTCACAAGAAGTTCAAGAAAGAATGGTGAATTCAACTATCCATACCCATCCTCATGTGCCTTCAAGAACACTTTCAAAAAGAAAGGCTTTTAAGGGAGGCATGCATATGAGTCATCGAGACTTTTTCTTTTAAAAACAGAAGAGAAGAAAATAAGAGAGAGTCGATAGCTAGCCCAGAAAACCTTTTAGTTATCCACGGAAAATAACACAGCAAACATAAATATGCACAACATACCGAAACACGAGTGGAAGAAAAGGTGGCTTGCTTCTTGTATTGCTGTCACTTCAATCTTCGATTACAAGCTCTCAGTCCTCTCTCTCACAAGTTTTTAGACTGAACTACAAAGTAAACAACGAAATTACAACTTGTATTCTAGCTAACAAAGAACCTAGATCCTAAGAAAATAAAAGCAAAATTTAATCCTAGTCTTCGCTGCATTTTTCCTTGCTGAAAGAGTTATTTATAGCCAAAAACCTTGAAGATAGGATCCCGGGAAGGTTGGGGTAGCAAACGCTCCCCCAACAGCAATCAGTTGGCCGCGAAAACGCGGCTTGGGCCGCGTTTCCGCGGCCCTGGTGTGGCCAGGTGGCCACACCAAAAGGTGACAGCTTCCTGGTTTGAAGTATGGCTCGCATCTCCTGCTGGTTTTTTTGTTGCTGTTTCAACCGTTGACGAAAACAGCTTTTGATTTCTGGCTTCAATCGCTCGATTCTGGGAGGATTTTTCTCAACCCCCTGATATGCCAAGATATAGCCCAGATTTCTTCACTTCGAATTTATTCTGAATTAATTCAGAATAAAGTGGGCTTTTGGGCTTATTCCTCTTTTATTTCTTTGAGCATTTGGGCCTACATTTAGCAAAGAAAAAAAGACACTTATTAATATCATTTATTAGAAAACAAGTGTTGTAAAGTGACAACATAAATGCAATGTATGTGACAAATCACACCCCCACACTTATCTTTTGCTCGCCCTCGAGCAAAACATTAGACTAGCTCGAATCAATTATTAGACCACTTTCGCAGGTTACTCGATTGCACTGAGCATGTGCAACAAGCCGTTAAACCTCTAGGTCACCCCTAGAGGACGAGTTTTATCTTGTGAGGGTTTTCAGCAGATTACACCCACAAAATCCAAAAAGGAAGAGAAAAGGTTAGTATTTTCAAAAAGCTTTTTTTTTTATTTTATTTTTTAAAGGACGAAGAAAATATTTGAAGTATATTTGTGAGAGTTTAAGTAATCTATAAGTTATAGGAATATCAAATTTTTCATTCCTAAACTTAGTCTCCTTTCAAAAACATGTTGTCAATTAAAGTAAGGAGTTAAACTGTACTTCTCATCTAGTCTATTAATTTATCCTGAGTCGTATGCACCATCGTGACTGTGAAGTTTACTAAGGGTTCTTCAACATTAACTCCTATGCCTCATACTTATTTATTTTTGGTGAACTTTTATTCCTCAATTTCATTATGCTTTCTAATCTGCCCATGTAACGAGCTTTCAGTCGGTGACACCCAAACCAGACGGTTTTAGGGCACCAGGTGAGAAAACACCCCTAAGGACCTAAACACCCGAGCAGATAAGGCCACGAAACCAAGGTTTTTATTTATACTATGTAACCCTTTTAGGCGTGAATACTTATGCTTCATGAGGCATAAATACCCAGCTTAATCAGAGGATACAAATTATTTATACGAGGTGCCCCTTTTAGGCGTGAATACTTATGCTTCATGAGGCATAAATACCCAGCTTAATCAGAGGATACACAATTTTTTTTTCAAACTTGTCTAATTATCTTTTGCATAAATACTAAGGCTTGCTTAGGACAAAGCACCTAGCTAATCAATAATTAGACTTATTATTATTTTATTTTATTTTTTTATAAGGCATAAGAGTCTCTGTTTTCAAACCCTAAGTGTGTAAGTGTATTTTGTGTGCATATGTCATCAAGGTAAATATCAAGACTAAATTACTTTCCCAAATTTCTTCCTGACCCTAAAAATCAAACAAGTTATCTTATTTTGACCAAGTGTAAGAAATCCTAATTATGATTCTCCTATTCCTTAAAATTGACTTAAATTCTTACAAAAAAAAATATCAAAATACTGTCTACCCTTTTCAAAATTCTTTTTTTTATATATCCATTTTTTTATTTTTAGATCAGTCATGTTAGAACCCTCCCCCACACTTATCTCATGCATTGTCCCCAATGTATGAAAGAAATATATACATGCATGAAATGAAATGTAAAAGAGGTGCATATATTATACAGAAAAATGTACAACATCAAGTTTCACCCATACCTAGAGCTTTTTCGGTCTTATCCCTCTAGCTCTCTTCCCATCATTCCAATGGGTCCTCTTTATAGGGCACAGTGGGGAGGCCATGTGTTTTGTCATTTTAGCTTCCTCCCTCCCCAGTCTCACCTTCTTTAGGTGTTTCTCCCTCATATTGCCACAATCATTATTCAAAAATTTATCATCACCACCCTTCTCAGTTGGAACTTCCTCATTATGAATGCCTAGGAATTCTAACTCAGTTCCATAGATCTCCTCAAAGCTTAAATCAACACTTTCACCTGGAAATGTATAATTAACCAAATGATCCCTAGTTGGTTCATCCAAACACATGAGTTCTTCTTCGAAAAGGTTTTCAAAGAATATGTCAATCGGAGGTGCTTGAACTATATTCTCATGCGATACATTATTGGTTGGCTCATCGAAAGTGAAGATATTCAAATCAAATTTCCCCTTTTCAAAGGGTACTTTAACATTAGGATCTCCGACATATGCCTTCTCATCAAGATAATCGCCGTCATTGAATAATTCACTAAGAAACAGCGACTCATCTTCTATATCTTCACCTTCTTCAACACAATTATTTTCAACAAAATTCACCTCAAATGATTGATCCCTTATCTTACGAGGTTGTTTTTCAAGGTTGAAGACATTGACTTCTCTAGTCATGTCCCCAAAAGTTAACCTCATGGACCCATTCCTACAATTGATGATGGCATTGGCAGTAGCAAGGAATGGTCGCCCTAGGATAACAGGAGTTTGTGCCCTATGATTGGAGTTAGACACAGGTTGTATCTCTAGAACTATGAAATCGACAGGGTAAATAAACTTCCCTACCCGGATAAGGAAATCATTAATCTCCCCTTTTGGAACTTTCACTGAACGGTCAGCCAGTTGGATAGTGACTCGGGTTGGACTAAGATCGCCCAACCCGAGTTGTTGATAAACTGAGAATGGAAGCAAGTTGATACTTGCCCCCAAGTCAAGAAGTGCACGACTAATCTCGGCTTGTCCTATTGTGTAGGCAATGGTTGGACTACCTGGATCCTTATACTTGACAGGAATCGGACCCGATAGTAGCTCACTAATGTTAGTGGCTAAGAAGACCTTTTTAGGTACATTATTCTTTCTCTTCTTGGTGCACATGTCCTTAAGAAACTTAGCATAAGATGGGACTTGTTGGATGACATCAAGAAGTGGCACATTTATCTTCACTTGATTAAAGATCTCAATTATCTTATCCATGTGCGGATTTTGCTTGTTTTTCAGCCTATTAGGAAATGGTGCTATAGGCTGGTGCACATGACTGGTTGACTTATCTTTTTCAGATTCATCAACTTTAGGAGGGGTGGGATTAGATGAGGGGGATGCTGAAGTGCGATTGTGCTGATTAGGATTAGGTGGTGTTGATACCTTGTTATCAACTTTCTTTCCCGACCTCAATGTATGAACAGCATTACATTGATTCAGTGATTGATCCTCAACCAAATGAGCTTGTTGTGAATTCCTAGGATTCATAATTGGTTGACTGGGCAAGGTACCCTTTTGCCTCTCATGTTGTGGGTTTGCTAACTGGCTCATTTGACCCTCTAACCTCTGTATTGTTTGCATGAGGGAGTCTTGATTCTTCATGTACCTTTCCATGTTCCTCTCAAAATCAGTCATTCTCCTTTCGAGTTGAGGATTCTGGAAGAAAGATGGTGGAGCTTGGTGGGGAAAACTTTGTTGATAATTCGAGAAATTGTTGGGAGAATTGTGAGGGTGATTGGAAAAGTTGGGTTGATGATTGGAAGAATTGGAATGATAGAAGTGGTTTGACCGCGCGTGGTCATTATTTTGTTGGCTCCATGAGAAATTGGGGTGATTTCTCCAGCCAGGATTGTACGTTGGAGCGTAAAGATCATTGTTCGGCCTTGAAAAGGCCGCATTCATCGGTTCAGGAAAATGTTGGTGAGCTTGAAATACAGGACACTCCTCAAACACATGATTCATGGCCTGACAGTAAGTACAACCCGGAGTTGGAACGTGGTTCGGGCTGACATGATTAACTGGACTTGGTTCTTTCGTTTCTAGAGCTTCCAGTCTTCTAGCCAGGTTAGCTAACTTAGCCTCATTAGCGATGGACGATTCGATAGAATGGAGACCTCCTTTTGAAGAGATGGAGTTAGGATTCCTAGAGGTCTCGCTAGCAGATTCCCATTGGATAGTCTTCTCAGTTAGAGTTTCATACAAATCCCATCCTTCATTTTCATCTTTCTGCAAGAAACCCCCTTGGCACATACTTTCTAAGAGGGTTTTGGTGGAATAGTCTAAACCGTCATAGAGAATTTGGCATTGTTGCCATTTCTCTATTCCATGATGTGGACATTGGACAAGGAGGTCTTTAAAGCATTCAAAGTACCTCCAGAACGGTTCACTGGGTTCTTGCTTGAATTGCATGATCGTCTTCCTAATGAGAGCGGTTTTATGGATTGGATAGAATTTCTTCAAGAAGACCTTGATGAAACCATCCCAAGATGTGATAGAGCTGGCCGCTAAGCTATAGAGCCATTTCTTGGCTAGGTCCTTAAGAGCAAATGGGACAAATCTCAACCTAATAGCATCATCTGTAAGGTGTGGGATTTTCATCATTAAGCATACTTCCTCAAATTCTCTTATGAAGAAATAAGCGTCTTCGGACTCTAAGCCATGGAATTTAGGGAGTGTATTGATGAACTATGGCTTAAGCTCAAAGTTGTGTTCACCAACCGATGGAAGTGATGTTCTAATGGGATAAAACCTATCCTGCAAAGATGTCGGTCGATCCATAACTGAATCAGGTCTTATTTCAAACTTGGGTGGTGATGTGTTTCTAGTTAACCTAGATGAATTAGGGTCTCTTGACCACACTTGCATACACAAACACAATCACAAACAAGTTCACCAATAGTCAAGAAAAGAAAACAACCAAGCCTAGTCTAAGGTAACCTTGACCTAGACAACTCATAACTTGTTGATTGTCCACTGGAGGTACAATGTAGACTTTGACCACAAGCTAATCAGCCAGGTCAGGGCAAGATTGGTGGGAGGTTTTTTGTCAAAGACGTTCTTAATTAAATAACCACCAATCTTCAGGCTTTCGGCCCTCAATCCCCTTCCTAGACACTGATTTGGCAGGAGTCAACTTCCAACACCTTCCCTCTTTAGGATAATCTCCTAGTGAGTTCGAGATGTCCCTAAGGCCAACGTCTATCAAATTTTACTTAGGCTTAGGTTGTGCGTGCTTGGAGATGGTTTGTGGGCTAAGGAAGGGTAATGACTTCCCCACCTTATCTTGACTTGGATTTTGCCCTTAGAATTGATTCGTGCAAAGTGTGCAAGATATAGAAAAGTAGCATTCAAAAGCAAAATCACCCAAGAATGTTTCCTAAACTATATGCTATGCATACATACCTTGTCTCCAGCTCTCTTCAACAGTAATTGTAAAGTAAACGTAATTGACAAATACCTAGAATGCAAGTCTAAACGTTTTTTAAGCAATTCACAATCACTCAAATTACTGTTGGATTAAAACAGGGATGATGATAGCAAAACTAGCACAAATATGACATATAAAAACTGAAATTTTTGCAAGCAATATGTCCTGCAAAATAAAGTTTTTAATAGTCCCAAAAATTTCAGATTTGCAAAGCAATTTCTTGAAATTCTGTTTCCTACTTTCGAGAGTAGGGGCACAGAATTTTCAAGTCTTCTTGGCAAAGCTTGAATGCTAGATCTTGATCTTCGAGTCCTTGAAACAAATACACAAAACTTGTTAAAACAACTACACCGTCCCCTCCCCGGCAACGGCGCCAAAAATTGATTGCTAAAATAAAGAAACAACCAATGAGTTTAAGAATGTACCGTGTAGCTTGTGGCTAACGGGTCGTGTCCACAAGGAGGGATGCGATGGAAGCTTTTCGATGAGTCGTTTAAAAACAAGGAATTTATGTTCGTTTTTTAGGAAAAAGAGAATGGAAGGAAAAGAGATGAAAAAGAGAAATTTTAACTTTCAGAAAAGGGTTTGGAGAAGGTGATTTTAAAAAGCTTAAGAGTTGTGATGTTATTTTATAATAAGAAATCAAAACTGGGCTTACTATCTTACTACTTAATTGTTCATTCTTCTCTTAAAATATTAAGTCCCTCCAGTTATCATTTGCAAAACTTAAAGTTGATTTTTTTTAGAAAGCTTTAAGTAAAGCACATAAGATGCAGAAGAGTTGAGTCCTTTTTCTCCAAGAAAGAGTTGGAATCGGATATTAAAACATAAAGCGCGAAGAAGCAAGAATGAATTAAAAACGATTCACAAGAAGTTCAAGAAAGAATGGTGAATTCAACTATCCATACCCATCCTCATGTGCCTTCAAGAATACTTTCAAAAAGAAAGGCTTTTAAGGGAGGCATGCATATGAGTCATCGAGACTTTTTCTTTTAAAACAGAAGAGAAGAAACAAGAGAGAGTCGATAGCTAGCCCAGAAAACCTTTTAGTTATCCATGGAAAATAACACAGCAAACATAAATATGCACAACATACCGAAACACGAGTGGAAGAAAAGGTGGCTTGCTTCTTGTATTGCTGTCACTTCAATCTTCGATTACAAGCTCTCAGTCCTCTCTCTCACAAGTTTTTAGACTGAACTACAAAGTAAACAATGAAATTATAACTTGTATTCTAGCTAACAAAGAACCTAGATCCTAAGAAAATAAAAGCAAAATTTAATCCTAGTCTTCGCTGCATTTTTCCTTGCTGAAAGAGATATTTATAGCCAAAAACCTTGAAGATAGGATCCCGAGATGGTTGGGGTAGCAAACGCTCTCCCAACAGCAATCAGTTGGCCACGAAAATGCGGCTTGGGCCGCGTTTTCACGGCCCTAGTGTGGCCAGGTAGCCACACCAAAAGGTGACAGCTTCCTGGTTTGAAGTATGGCTCGCATCTCCTGCTAGTTTTCTTGTTGCTGTTTCAACCGTTGATGAAAACAGCTTTTGATTTCTGGCTTCAATCGCTCGATTCTGGGAGGATTTTTCTCAACCCCTTGATATGCCAAGATATAGCCCAGATTTCTTCACTTCGAATTTATTCTGAATTAATTCAGAATAAAGTGGGCTTTTGGGCTTGTTCCTCTTTTATTTCTTTGAGCATTTGGGCCTACATTTAGCAAAGAAAAAAAGACACTTATTAATATCATTTATTAGCAAACAAGGGTGGTAAAGTGACAACATAGATGCAATGTATGTGACAAATCAATAGTGGTTATAATTCCATAGGTGGAAAGTTCTAGTGGATTGGAAATCATTCACCGTGGTGAAGGCGGGGATGTAGAGCGGTGGCTCGACCCTTGAAACAAATCTCTTTGTTTGCGATTGATTTTCTAGTCTATCTTATTTACTTTATATTCATTCTTTTATTGTCAATCTATACTCTTACAACATGATTGCATTGAGCACCTCAAACTCTTATCTAGAGGAATCATGAGGAAGAAGTTCAGAACCCTTCATATAGCATACGGCGTCTAATCTTACTTTGAGTGATCGTTTGCATCATATCATTTTTATTTGCATTGGATTTTGATTTGATTAGCCTTACACCTATTCACCCCCCTCTAGGTGTAATTTCAGTATGCGATACACCCTTCTGGCTTGGTGTCAGACTCATCGGAGCTGACTATTGGCTGCTTTCCCTTAGTTCTGCTTAGCGTAGCACTTGGACCCACCATATTCGTAGTAACTTCAGGGTACTCTACATCAGAGACGGTTCTCCTGTGCAGGAGCGATGCTTTTTGGTCGAGCGGGAGACTGACGTAGATGATAACCGGTTGAACACTGACTTGCTTATATGCGAGCTTCAGTGGTAGTCAGAGAGCATCGCTGTAATGAGCCGTTCACAACAGAATTGTGAAGTGATTTGATGGATACTACTCTTCTTTATCAAGTAGTCTCTTAGATCCGTCAGAGGGGGATTGAAGAGATTAGCCTCGAGTCTCTGAGGATGAGGACTTTTCAACTCCCTTTTGACTTTAGCCGTTGGAGAGCGAATATTAACCTTGTGTCGCAACTCTGAGACACAAGTCTCAAGGGCGTAGGGTTCAGAGACTAGGAGCTTAAGTTCTGTAAAACAGACACAGCTTTCGCGTTTTAGCTTTGAGACGCGGGTCTCGTGTCTCTGCTGAGAAGGGACGGGAACCTCATGATGCTGATTGTCGCGTTCGCCTGGTGACATAATTGAGTTAGAACCTGCACACAGAAAATATAAAATTTCAGAAATGGAAAATAGAAGTACAAGGTACTCAATGCTACCGCAATAGCAAGTGGCTATGCGAGTCGTGATCCTCAAGGAGAAACTAGCGATGGAAGCTTTTTGCAAGTTTTCTTTTAAGTTACAAGAATGGTTAAAGTTCTTCTTTTAGTTCTTGAAAAGAAAAAGAAAATAAGTTATGTTAAATTGTGAAAGTGGTAGATAGAAGGACATGGTGATTTTGTACAACGAAAGTGAAAAATAATAGAGATTTGGTGATGGAGGTGATCTAAATTAAAGATTAAAAGAAAAGAAAGAAAACCTAAAAGAAATACTTACCTTTTTCTGGTTGATGACTTATCTAAAATCCTTGCATGTTTACCTCGATCTGGAGGCGATCAGCGCATAACTCATAAGATTAACTCAGTCCCAATTCACATTACATCATCAAGGCTTTTTCGAGCAAGTATGAAATGATACAAATATAGGGAAGAATCCATCATCATGAGCTATCGATGGCACTTGTTAAGATAAGGTAATGCCGATGCTATTTGACTCACTTGGACTATCATCAAAACTGAAAGAGGAAGAGGAGAAAGAAGAAGAAAACGAAAATAAGGAAGAACATAAAAAAGTTACCTTTTATTTTCTTGCAGAAATGATGAAAGAAAGGAGGAGGTTACATTAGTGTCACTCTCAACATAAATCTCTCTCTTACTTACATGAACCTTAGTCTAACCTATGCCTACAAAGAAATAAAAATTACATAAAATGAATATAAAAACCTACACTAAAAGAATGAAAAACTGGTCTAAGATCTATCTCTGCTTGATCCCTCTGCCTCTAATATGTGGGTTATTTATAGGATAGAAATGGATAAGGAAATGAGTCTAAAGATAAAGGGAGCTGACTATTTCTGAATTTGAATCCTCCCCTTATCTCCAAACTTGATTTGATGTGGATATTCAATTCTGATCTGCAGCTTATTGACGTGTAGATTTCTGAATATAACTTATCAAATGATAGAATTAGAAACAGTGATCAATGTAAGAGTTGTAGCCCTTTAAGTCTTCTTTCTGGATCATCTTGAATCATCTAATTTGAGTTTTGGTAGAGACAGTTATGATTCAAATACTAAAATGTATCCAGTCTAAATCTAAGTCTAAATTGCTTTATCTCATCCATTGATCTTCTCTCTATCCATCTATCCCTCTAGATTTTGAATTTATCTTTAGATTTGATGATCTATCTCTTTATCCTCAGTGAAACCGATAGGGTTTTCTTCTAATCCATTTTTTCTTTGAATTTGAATAATATTATCTCATCTGATATACCCGGTCTTATGATAAGATGGCATTTAGAACCTCTGGATTCGAATCGATCCCCTTTTTTTTGAACTTCTGGATTTAATTGGATAAATCTGTCTATCTCTTTTTTCTTCCTAATTATCCTACACGCCATTAAACATGAAAATACATTAATAGCTGTTGACACTTGAAAAAGATGGACTCCCGCATTCATCTTCAGCCGGTCTGAACAACGTCTAACTTATTGACATCTACAAAAGATAAATTGAGACAAGCTGATGACCAAAGGCAAGGCAACAATATGGACATTACTAATCCAGTAAAGCAGATAGTAAGTCAAAGTTGCATTTGAAGAAGATCTGAGCAGGCCTAGAGACACTAAGTCTCACATGAGCAATCGCACGAGAGTCTAAGTTTGCTTAGCTCCAAAAGAATCCATCATAGCTCTGCCATAGGCTAACTTATAGCTTTGCCCTGGAGTTTTTCATAACTCTGTAGAAAGCTAGCTAATAGCTTCGTTAGACGCTCCTCGGAGCCACAAAAGGCCAACTTATAGCATCGCTGAGAGCTCACTCCTAGCTTCGCCAGAAGCTTCCCTTAGCTCCGCTACGAGCTTATTGGATTAGCCCCGCTACGGGTCTTTTATGGTCACCTTTGACCAATCAAATCTCAAGATGAGATCATTGTGATTGAAATTGAATTTGGCTGTTGCTTGTCACGATCTTTTGACTCTCCCAATCAGGTGAGAAGATCAGCGGAGATCTCTTAATTAACTGGAGAGGATCAAGGGAGTATCCCTTATTTAGCGGAGCGGGTCAAGGGATTAACCCTAGATGCTATTCCTAGCTTCGCAAAAGCTATTTCTAGCCTCACGGCGAGGCTACTTTCCAAATACAAAATAGATTGACTCAATTTGTTTTTAGATTTTCAGGGCGATCATACCCATGTTCTCCCTATAAATAGCCTACCGAGGAGAGACAAGCAAAGGGGAGAGGAGATTGGCTCGAGAAGCAGAATCCCTAGCAAGAGGGCTCTACCGATCTTCTGTTCTCTGATTCCCCGAACCAAGCGAGAAGGGAGTCCTATTAGGAGACAGTTTGATCATCTGACCGATCGCATCGTCAAAGGGATAAAGTGATCATGCGCTGATCAGATTCCTACTGGCACATTTTCCTAAAAATCTTAGAGGAGATCTATTTGTAAATTTCATTTACTTTCTGTAAAGACATACTTGTAATTTCGCTCCTCGAATACTTTTTTGTAAGTTTTCCCTTACCCAAATCAATGGAAAACAAGATGGCAACTCCGCTGGGGAAATCAGTCTTCTGGCGCAACAAGGAGACAGTGTCGCAATGCGAAGATCAGAATCCTGAGCCTGTTACTTTCGAAAACTTGGTCATTCATTTCGACCAAGGAAAATTCGAAGAGCTGCTCTCTGAAAGTAGTCCATTGCTCCACATACGGAAGCATAGGAAGTTCTCAGTGGCGAAGGTTTCGGAGCAGAAACCAGCCCTAGTCGGGCAAGTAACCAAACAGGCCTCCTCCCAACTCCTCTCAGCCTCGCGCGAGGATAGCCAGGTTCCCTACGAATCTAAATCTCCTCTTCCAAAGTAGATGTGGAGGCCAAAACAGAAAGCTCTGTGTGAGGCTTCAGGTGCAGCTATACCACAGGCTCGCCTATCACGCGAAGACAAAGGCAAAATGCCTGCCTGCTTCGCCAAGACTATATCAGCCGTGACGCTAGGGCGGCAACGCTGCCTTCGCCTAATCCAGGAGCAGTAACTCCTTGCGCCAACCTTGCTCCCACGAGCGAAGCTACTGATGGCGTAGCAAGCACAACGCCAGTACCTCAGGGTATGCGCGGAATGCCCAATCGCCAGGATGAGACTAAAGCACCTAGCAGTGCTAACCACCCTCGCAACAAGGTGGTGAACAAAGCACCACAGCGTGCTTCGCTCCCCAACCCCTCGAGCGTTAAGTTCGCTCTTCGCAGCGGAGCTAAGGGATCATCCCTGGGTGCTGATAGCGGTGCTTATGCAGCTTCAACGCCTAAGGGTTCTCACAAAGTTCTTAGCCGCGAAGCTAGAACTAAAGCACTGTCTAGTGCCAATCACCTCTGCGGTGATGAGAAGAACGAGGCATCATCCTGTGTTTCACTTTCAAAGCTTGTGAGCAAGAAGGTGGCGTCAAAATTACCTAAACGCATCAATACGCGATCTACCCGAGTCTTTGCGCTGAGTCGTTTAAGCTTGGCTGGATCTGACTTGCGAGAGCTTTTAGCGAGCAAACGGAAGTCAGAATTACTCCAGACTTCTCCCTTCTATTGTCAACAAGTGGGATGTCAGCTGGTGACGGTCCACTCAGTCCATTGACGGCTAGGACCGATCCCCCCACTCCTCCAAACCGACAGTCAGTCTTTAATCGACTATCGGTGCAGGCCCCCGTGAAGCATCGCAAAAGGAGCGTATCGCAAAATCTACCAGATCTGCCCTCTGCATCCGTCAGTATGATCGATAGGGGACGGGAACCGCATAGGGCAGACGAGCGTCGCGTAGCGCCAACTCTCCTCCCTTCAGTTCTCCAGATCCGGACTATAGCCCAGGCTTAGGCCAAGTCTTGGTGCATGAAGAAGGCGTCTTCCGAAACACCAGATTTAGGGTCGCAATACCCTACAGTTATGAGAAGCCATCCTCCTTAACTGCAGTAACCTCACCAGAACCAATGAGAAGACTATTCCAATGATCTGATGAGGAGGACGAGACAGTGGGTATGCCTCTTCGGCAACAGTCAGCTCAATATGAACAGATGAAGTGTCGGTGTATATGGCTGATAACGGTAATGATAACCTCTGTCAACGGTTGGAAGCTCAAGAGCAAACCTCCAAGGTTCAGCAAGAAGCCTTGGACAACATTTAACAGATGCTCACCCAACTCCTCATTAATTGGAATAATAATGATACCGGGAGTAATCATAATGAGGAGGAACATCTTGATGGTGAACAACCCAAGACTAAGAAGTCAAAGGAAAGTTCTTCTATGGATGCTGAAGTTCTTAGAGGCATTCAAGCTCATATCACATCCCTAGCCCAGAGGGATGAACTAAAGAAAATAGGGGCAGTCCGTCCTTACCCCTTTGAATGGGATTCAGTATCATACCCGCCAAAGTTCAAGCCACCAACATTATATACATATGATGGTAAGAGCTCGCCAAACTAGCACATCTACTACTTCCGGTCTCAGACCGATAACGTTATAAATAACGATGCAATCATGGCCAGACTGTTCATCGGCACCCTGAAGGGGGTAGCATTTGACTGGTTTTGAAACCTTCCTCCAGGCTCTATCAATTCCTGGATTGACTTAGAGACCCGATTTCTTTCTCATTTTTACGAGGACGACACTGAGATAACCATGGACAAACTTCTCTCTACCGTACAGAGGAAGGGCGAATCTATCCGTGACTACATTGATCAGTTTAGAAATTTATCTCTGATGTGCCCAGTAGGGATGCCATTACCCATGCTCTTGCAGACATGCAGGCATAACTTCTTGGACCAAGTGGAGATTCGTATGGGGGCTGTCAAAGCCCATACCTAGAAGGAGCTAGTCGAGCAAGCTGAGATAACTGAAAAGTTGGGTAAAAAGTTTGAACCATTTACCACTAAAGGCAAATGGGGTATGAATAATAAAGGGCGCGGCGACATGGCGCAATCCTCCTAAGCCAAAGGGAAAGAGACTATGTCCGTTGAATTGTCAGGGGACGTTCATTCGAAAGCCAAGAAGAGTGGCGTCAATAATCAGGAGTTTAAGTTTCCTCCGAAACAGTACTCCTTTAAAGACGAGCAGGTAGTCGCAATATTTTATTTACTCCACAAAGGGAATAAATTGAAGCTACCGGATGCTCGATGCCCTAACGAAGTGGGACGCATGAACGATCCCAACTATTGCCTCTTTCATAGGATGGTTCATCATCCTACTAATAAGTGCTTTGTCCTCAAGGAAAAAATTCAAGTTTTAGTCAATGCCGGATTTCTGACTCTAAAATCAGAGCAAAAGAAAGTCACTGCAAACATGGTGACCCTCGAGTTCGGTAAAACCCCAAAAGTCACAATGCCTGATGGGACCTTCCCAATCCCTGAAGCATGGCTAGAAGTAAAGCATCTTTCAGCCAAAACTCAAGAGAGTAAGGGTCTTATTCCATTGACATTAGAAATAGGGGAAATCATGAGGATACACCCAGACCTTGCCCAAGACAAAGAATGGGATTCGAAGAAATCCAAGTCAAAGGTCAAATCTGGCAATGTTATCTCTATCTTGTCGTATCTTGCCGGATGATGGAAATCTCACATCAGCTTCTCTTAGCGGTTCTGAAGGGGAAAAGCATGCTTGCACTACGCGAGCTGATGTACCTCAGCCGACAGGCACTCGATCCGGAAGATCATACTTAAAACAGTATGAGAAAGTTACTGACGAGACACAACAGCAGACGACGTCAGTACAAATACCTACACCAGCTCCGGTCCCGACGACATGAAAAGAGAAGCAGAAAGAAATCCGGTTTAACCATGTCCTGAAGAAGCCTTCAGGCCCAGGACTTAACATGCCTTTTCGCTTTGACATATTGGCCCAGCTGGCTAATATCCCAGCTCGTATCACCATACACGAGCTCCTTCGTCTCTCGAAAGAGACAAGAGAAGCACTTAGAGATGCACTGGCTAACTCAGAATCATTTCTGACATATATGCCAGAAATCTCTAGGGGTGATACTCAGCCTTGTTGCTCTGAATGCCATCATGTACAATCAAAAGTACATGCTATTACTTTCACAGCTAAGGATATGCTTCTCAAGGATAATAAGTATGATCGACCTTTGTACTACACCAGATACATCAGTTCGACATGCATTGAAAGGGTACAGGTTGATCCAGGATCTGCACTCAGCATCATAGACAAATGGCTTTTATACTTCCTTGGCATACCACTATATCGGTTGTCTGCAACCATTACAACAATATACGGTTTTAATACAGGAAAGTCATCCACTTGGAAAGATTTGACTCCGTTGTCGAATCGGGAACCTGAAATCAAAGGTGACGTGCTATGTCATTGACGCTGACATGTCACACAACATGTTACTAAGACGACCCTGGATCCACGCTAACTGGATTGTTCCCTCCACTCTGCACCAGTGCTTCAAATATGTTGAAGATGATGCAACAGTACGAACTGTCTTCGCTGAGAAGCAACCATTCAAAGGGGTGAAAAACTACTTTACTGATGCTCTCCTATATCAGGAAGTCAGTGAAACGTCAAAAGATTCATTGTCTGACAATGATTATAGTGGCAATGAGGCGGATCCAGAGTCTGAAGGAGACACGCCAGCTACTTTGATCGGTGAACCAATTGTAGCATGTTTCAATAATCCTCAATATAATACTCCTTCTAAGGATGATGACGAATGGGTGATTAATGACAATGTTTCCTTTGATTATCCTGTGAGTGTCGAACTGTTTGAATCTGTTACGAATAGCTCTCTACACATGCCCTTGCATAAACCAAGTACATGAAGTACGTCTGTGGAATGTATAGAAGGGTCCATTTTAGTGGTTCTTTCGTCAAAAAAAGGTCAACCACCAATAAATTTGGTAAAGCCCAACGGCAGAGGTTTACGGTCACAGATTCGAGTTCAGACTCAGAGGCCCCGCAATTTTTTCATTATGCACGATCAGCACAGCATATGATAAAGAAAATAGGATACAGCCTGCAGCGTGGGAATGGTCTGAATTTTGAAAAAGGACGACGTGGTTTTCTGCATGATTTCGTGCCAAAAGGGAAATCGACAAATTACTGTGATAAAACACGCAGGGGGTTAGAATACGTTACACCTCCACCACTTACAATGGTTCAATCTGAAGATAACAAACCAATCCCGTCATGCTCTGCCTCTTCCTCCGAATGGGAGTCAGATGTCAGTGTGGGAACGATGTTCGAGAATCTCACCATTAATATGACTTCAAGTAGCCAATTGGAGCTAGCAGAAGCTATTAATGTTGAACCATAGGCTCAGCAATTGAATTTCCAGTAGGAAAAGCGATTCGAACAACACGAACCACCTACTGAAGTCAAGGTGATTCAGGTTAACTTGGGTAGTCAAGATCATCCTAAATCCATCTTTATAAGTGAAAGCTTATCACTTACGGAAAAAGAAGAATTGATAGTGCTCGTAAGATAGTGTATCGATGTCTTCACATAGAACTATGAGGATATGCCCGGACTTGATCCACAAGTAGCCATGCATCGTCTGAACATCAAGCCAGACGCCAAGCCAGTTAAGCAACAACAATGCCAATTTCGCCCGAACATTATGAAAGCTATTGAAGCCGAAGTCCATAAACTCATTGCGTGTGGTTTCAACGGGAGGAACAACATCCAGATTGGGTTGCTAATATCGTTCCCGTTCTCAAGCAAAAATGGAAAAATACGAATCTGTATTGATTACCGCGATCTCAATATAGCCTGTCTTAAAGACGATTTCCCATTGCCCATCACCGATGTCATGATTGACAATACCTGCAGATTCAAAAGAATGTCTTTCATGGACGGCCTCTCAGGATATAATCAAAATAAGATGTACCCGGGGATAAGAAGCATACTTCATTCCGGACACCGTTGGGGGTGTATTGCTATACCGTGATGCCTTTTGGATTAAGGAACGCAGGAGTAACTTATCAACGGGCGATGAGTATAATTTTTCGTGACCATCTCTGAAAGACGGTAGAATGTTATGTCGACGACATTGCTGTAAAAAGCCGTGATAAGAATGACCATCTTCGTGACTTGAGAATGATGTTCGACATAGTGTGGGCTCATCGACTGAAGATGAATCCTACAAAATCCTTCTTGGGGATTTCGAGTAGCAAATTCCTAGGATTCATTGTTACATCAAAGGAATTCATCTTGACCCAGACAAAGTCAAAGCCATTCAGAGCATGCATCCACCTAAGAATCTCAAAGAACTTAGGGGCCTGCAAGGTAGACTGGCTTATTCAAATCTCTCAGGCCACTATCAACCATTCACCCGACTCATGAAAAAGGGTGTCTCTTTTGTATGGAATCAAGCCTGTCAAGAAGCTTACGAGGATATCAAAAGATACCTCACTAAACCTCCGGTCTTAGTGGCTCTCACATCAGGAAAACCTTTCCTGTTTATGTGAAAGCTATGGACCATTTTCTCAGTGCTCTGCTTGCTCAAAAAGATGATAATGGTCATGAACAGGCTATTTACTATCTAAGTAGGACTCTGATAGGGGCGGAATATCGCTATAACCCTATTGAGAAGGAATGCTTAGCTCTTGTCTTTGCTATTCAGAAGACACGACATTAGTTGGTCGGCCAAACCATACATGTCATTTCCAAAGTGAATCCTTTACGTCTTCTTATGATGAAACCAGGATCACTGAATTCTAGATTAGCTAAGTGGGCCCTTCTTCTGTCTCAGTATGACATGCTCTTTGTCCCTCAGAAGGCGGTTAAAGGCCAGGCGCTTGCAGATTTCTTGGCTGCTCATCTGGTTCTGGAAAACTCAAAACTTCATGAAGATATTCCAAATGAGGTCTTCGAATCTAATATAACTTCAGAGGATGAAGTATGGCAGATGTTCTTCAATGGAGCATCACGAATAGGCCCTAAAGGCAAGATCATTGCGGGTGTGGGGGTTGTATTTATCTTACCACCAAAACCATGTCCTTCCTAGGGCGTTTTCATTAACGGAACCGTGTTCCAACAATGTGGCAGAATACAATGCTCCACTCATTGGCCTTCAGCTCACTCATGAATTCAAAACTGATCATTAATCAGGTTAAAGGAGAATATGAGGCCCGTCACGGAGATTTGGTACCTTATTATCATGCAGTCATAAAAATGGCTAGCTCATTTGATGGCTTTAATATCAGTCATGTGTCCCGATCTCAGAATACTAAGGCTGACGCTCTAGCTGCACTAGCCGCTATGTTAGTCTTACCAATCGACACAACGTATCACCTTACAGTGGCTACTCAACACCTTGTTTGTCCCAAACATGTGTTGAAAACTAAGGAAGTCCATAGCATCTCGACAGATATTGAACCGAGAGATTGGCGATTTTTCTTCATTGACTATGCTTTGCATGATATATTGTCGAATGACCCTAAAGAAGCGACGTCTATCAAACGAAGGTCTCTCTTCGTTTCTACTATGATCCAATAGTAAAGACACTCTACCATCGCTCATATGACGGTATTCTCCTCCGTTGCCTTTCTAATTCCGATGTACAAGAAGTGCTTAAAGAAGAGCACGATGGAATATGCGGAGCTCATTAGCCAGGTCTAAAACTCAAGGATCTACACAGGTTTGGATATTATTGGCCGACCATGATAACCGATGCCATCCAATATGCACGAAGGTGTAAAGCCTGCCAAATCCATGCGGACTTCATACATCAACCTCCAGAGTTGCTCCATCCAGCCATTGCTTCGTGGCCATTTGAAGCATGGGGAATCGATGTCATAGGGCCGATCAGCCCCTCTTCAACAAAAGGTCACTGGTTTATCTTGGTAACAACCGATTACTTTTCAAAGTGGGCAGAGGCTATACCACTTGTGGAAGTTAAAACTTCTAATGTGGTTAATTTTATCAAATACCATGTCATCCATCGACTTGGTGTCCCTAGGCGGATCATCCATGATAAGGATCCCTAATTCGTGAGCCAGGTATTCTACCGATTTTGTGACAAGTACTAGATTCAGAATGTGACATCAACTGCTTATAACCCTGCCGCTAATGGCTTGGCAGAAGCATTCAACAAGATAATTATCAAGCTACTCAAAAAATTCATTTCATCAAATAAGCGAGATTGGAATGAAAAGCATAGTGAATGTCTTTGGGCCTACCGAACCACAGTTCGGACCCCGATAGGCAATACACCTTTTTTCTTGGTATATGGGTGCGAAGCAGTCATACCGCTAGAAATCCAGATGCCGTCATTACGAGTCACTTTAATGACTAGAATGACAAAGGAGGACAATGATCGCTTGCGTCTCCAAGAGCTCGAAACCTTAGATGAGAAGCGTGTAGGTTCACCTAGAGGGGGGGTGAATAGGTGATGGCTAATCTAATGGTCACTAAATGCCAAATGATGCGGAAGCTAAAAACAATTATGACCAAATAAAACTATTACACTAAACACCACGTATAACACAAGAGTGTTGCCAAATTCCCCGTGAAGGGATCTGGACAAACTCCTCTAGATTACCCTTGAATGGGTTGAGGTGCCGCGTTGGCTCTCTTGGTTGAATACAAGTGTTAGCAAACAATCCTACGCAAGTATATCAATGAGCACAAATGAATATATCAAGCATATGAATATAGACAATAAAAGTATGCAAGATATAAAGACAAAGAGAGAGAGAGAGAGAGAGTGAGCAATCGCAAACACAAGGGATTTGTTTTGAGGTTCGAGCACCCTTGCTCTACATCCCCGCCTTCGACACACAAAGGATTTTCACTATAATCGATCCCAATGGATCACTCGGTGCCGCAACACCTACAAGCTCTCGGACTCTCTAGCCCGTACACACGCAAGCCCACTGGCTCGCTGAGGCCGCACCTCAAACAAGAGTTCGCACCCGAACCCGAAACACCGAGTCCTCACTAGGACCCGAAACAATGCGAACACAACCGTCCGCCTTCTCAAAGAACAAAGAAAGAAGTCTTTGGTGATCACAACCCTTTGATCACCTAAAAACACTCTCACTACAACACTCCTATAAGATGAATAGCAATGGATGGCTCAAGTGTTTGTGTGAGAAAACAAGGATTGAGATGGTGGAGGAAAACTCAAAGAATCTCTTTTAACACTCTTGATATAAACTCTCCTTTTGATTGGAAATATTTGCTCTAAATCAAGTGGAGGAAAACCTCTAAATAGTTCAGGAAAAACTGGTGAAAACCCACTTGAAAATCTTGTGGAAAAACAATTGTCAAACCCCCAAATTTATAGGCTGTCAAAAACTAGCCGTTGGGGTCTGTCAGATCTGTCGGTCGACCGCCAACGGTCAAAAATCAGACCGTTGGAGCCTCCGGTCGACCGCCCGGTCGACCCAAAAGAACAGAGAGCACTGCTCTCAGTTCCGGTCGACTGGGTCGGCAGGCCGGCCATCTGCCAGGTCAAGGCGTGCACGTCGTGCACGTCGGTCGACCGAGCCGGTCGGCCGACTTCAGCTCTTGTCGACTTGATAGGTCGACTAGTCGACTTGGCTGAAGCCTGAAACACAAATCTGATAAGGGATTTAAAACTTGGTCTTTTTGATTGAAATAAAATCCTATAAAATACTTAAAATCTACAAAAATAGTTTTACCAATATTCTTTGATAAACAAACATGCTTGCACAAAATCAAGGCATGTTATAAGAGATTTGGACTATTTTTGTAATATGAAAATATTGGCTCAATAGAAAACTTGTATTTTTCAAAATCTTGTTTTCCAAAACTCCTTTAAATAAAAACTAGATATTTTGAACTCATTAAAGCATAGTGTGTATGGATATGATCCACTACACAAATAAGATGAAATATCTAAGTTTTTGACATTAAGCTCTAAACATGATTTTGGTTAAAGGATATATATATATATAAGAAATTCCAAAAACCAAAGTATTTTTCCAAAGTAAAAATTCTTTTCTAAAACTAAAAATCTTTTATGAAAACATATCTATCAAGAGTGTGTGTGTAAATGTATACTTGAGCAATCCACCAACTACTCTATCCTTTACATTTTATCTAAAACAAAAATCTTATACCTAGACACAAGTCTTGATCTTGAAGTCTTCCCTTGAAGTCTTCTCATCATCTTGACTTGGTCCAAATGCAATCCAACGAGCTCGACTCCTCTTGAGTACTTGATGTGGTTTTGATGCATAGGCTCGTGAATCAAACCGGTGTAAGCTCCAAAACTTGACTATAAATCCTTTGTTGAAGCTCCACACCTACTAAGATCTTGATAACAAATCTGTCACTAATTTAAACACAAGATCATTAGTAAACATAACTACATGAGTTGATCATCATCAAAACTAGAATGATGGGCCTTTGGGCCAACAATCTCCCCCTTTTTAATGATGACAAAACTCATGAAGTTATATATGCATGGATTAAAGTAAAGCTCCAAAGAAGCTCCCCATTAACTCATGCATACCAAATAAACAAAATAAATAGGCGATGAGGCACATAAACATGTATGCAAATGTAGGAGTAAACATGCTAATCAAGCATAAAACAAAATCACAAAATCTTTTTCTCCTATTTGCAAAACAAAACATATAAACATATATGCATAAACATAAATTCTTTTATAAAAAACATGCATATATAGAAAATACCTCTCCCCCTTTTTGTCAATCATCAACAAAGGGTTTAAGGTAAAACAAAATCATCAAATCTTTCTCCCCCTTTTTGTCATAAACAAAGAGACCAATAAGGGGCCAAACAAACATATCAATAAAAGGTTTTATGCGATATACATTCATGAAGAGGAAGACGTTAAGTTAGCTTCCCTACACATATGCATTACATGAAGAAGGGATGACCAGCCCCAATTCACATAACACATATTATGTAATGTATAAAAGGAGATGTGAAGCTCCCCCTACACACATGTACCACATAAAGAAGAGATTGTCAAGCTCTTCAAGACGTAATACACTCAACATGAATCTATATGTAGAAGAGATGTTAAGCTCTCCTTGCATATATTGCATATAAGAAATACAAATCAAAAAATGTTTTTTTAAATTTTTCTTAAACAAAATTTTTAAAGGTATCAGAGCTTTAGTAAAACAAACAAATTTTAAGATACCAAATTGAAAATAATCATTATTGTAAAACATATTCATACCAATTGAAATTTAACAAATATGAAGTTGAAACATATTGATACCAATAGTAAACATAATGATCAAAAAATTTTATTTTTCATCCTAAACTTTGTGCTTTTAAAAATGTGAACCAATTGTAAGTTAAGCACATGAAAATCATATATATGTATGAAAAAATATACCAATTAAAATTGATACATACATATATAAGAAAACAAAATATGAGTATATACAAAAATTATCAATTTAGATACCAATTGAAAGAATCCAATGATACCAATTGAAAATGATAATGTAAATCAAGTATATAACTCATAACTTATGCCTCCCAACCAAGTTCAAGATTAAAATGTTTTCACATAAAGCATACATGAACATGATCTCCCATCCATCCTCCCATTGATGGTAGGGGTTTTCAAAAATTAGATTTGAAAATATTTTAGCATTGAAAATCACTACCAAATGAAGAACAATAACTAATTAAAATAATTTTTAAAAAAGAACTAGTTAAAGATCCTTTAAAAATATGAAATCAAAGCATATGCATTTCATGAATCATACCAAATACAAGAATTGACACTCGATCTTTGAAGTTCAAAAATATGTTCATGAATCAAAGTCATGACAAAATAAATGAAGTATGAGTGTATAAGAATCATGTATATAGCATTTACATGAAAATAGTCATTTAGGCTCAAAATGATTGAAACAAATTATTCATTTTATTTTATCAAACAAAACATGAAAATTTATTTTTCATTAAAAACAATAAACTTCTAGGTATATGTGTGATATATCTAAATCTAACAATATGCATACATATCCCAAACATAAAACGAGTCTATTAATAGTATTTGCATGAAGGCAAGAGACTCAAAAAGGATATACATGTATATTTATTAGATTTGAATAAAAATTGCATATACATGAAGTAAAACATGAAAATAGGCAAAACAAGTGTAAATGAGGAAATCATCAAAACTAGCCTATACATGTGCATATAGTGGGTACAAATGAGCATGAAGTGCAAACATATATGAATCAATTTGTTCTCACTATTTGTACATGTATAAATACAAGTTTTAATGGAATCTACATCTAAACATGAATTTACCACATGAAGTACAAAAACAATTAAAACATGAACATGCTATGAATATGATATTTGTAAAAAGCATGTACATAAAAAGTAGGAGTTTAGAGATTGTTACCAACTCCAAAGCTCCAAGCATGGTGGTCTTTGCACCAAAACTCCTTGATAGCGGTGCATCAAATGTATGTCCTTGTAATCCATGCAACCACTATCAAGGCACCAAATCTCTCACGTCTTGAGAGATCCCTCACCTACATCAAAAATACAAGGTGGGGGTTTTGGTACCCATTTTCTTTTGGGTCCTTGAGGGTTAGCTTTGTAAGGCACCCAAACATTTTTATTAGCAAAATTTAAAACATGCAACTTGTCAAAATAAAACTTTGCTAAATGGCCTTTGCGGCCACAATGTGTATATGTGTACACCTTAGGATGCTTATGTGTAGGAGTGTGATCATGACGTGCAACATAAGCATATGCATGATGATGTTGTGCATGAATGTGTGGAGTTTGTTTCTTTGAAAACAAAGACTCCAATCTAGAATGGTTAAATGCACAAGAGTTCAAAGTTGAACTCAAACAATCCATTTTATTTTTCAAAACATTAATCTCACTAGTGGTAGCATGTAAAGCATGGTGAGATAAAGAATCATTTTTTTTTCTTTTGAAAAACATTTTCTTTTTCTTTTTCAACAAATTTTCTTTTCAAGGATTTATTTTCTTGAAAAAAAAACTTCTCTTTGTTTTTCCAACAAATCAATTTTATTTTTCAAAGTATTATTTCCTTCACACAAATCATTCAATTTTGAAAATAAGGAAACATTCTCATTTTTCAAATCTTCCTTTTCTTTTTCTAAGCATGCAGTCTTGTTTCTAAATGAATCTTGTTCTATATGCATGCAATCAAATTTCTTTTTCAAATTTTTATTTTCTTTCTTAATCATGTCATATTTCTCAAGTAGGAGTTAACAAAAAGTGGTAAGCTCATCATATGACATGTCCTCATCCTCGGATTCGGTAGTTATCTCAAGGGGGTTATCCCTTGGACCATGTAGCACAAGTTGGAGGTGTTGCTTCCAACGTCCGAATCACTCCCCGCATAGTATTGATCTTTTCGCCAAGGGAGATGAGGGTATTCCATACTACAAAAGCCGAATCAAAGTTAGAAACTCTAGATAAATAAACATCATCTAGGGTAGACTTTAAAGCATTAAGGGCTTTTGTATTAGCCTCAAAATTTTTGCCATTTAAACAATATGCATTATTAGTAGTGGCAAGATAAACATAAATGCCTAAGGCTTTGAGGTACAAGGACATCTTCACCTTCCATATATGGATGTTAAGAATGTCAAACATGGGTGGTGACATGAAGTCCATGGTGTGTGTACAAAATATTGTGATTAGCCTAAAAATGAGGATCTTTAACTCTAGGTTGTTAGACCCAAATCAGAGTACCAAGCTCTGATACCAATTGTAGGTTCACCTAGAGGGGGGTGAATAGGTGATGACTAATCTAATGGTCACTTAATGCCAAATAATGCGGAAGCTAAAAATAATTATGACCAAATAAAACTATTACACTAAACACCACGTATAACACAAGAGTGTTGCCGAATTCCCCGTGAAGGGCTCTGGACAAACTCCTCTAGATTCCCCTTGAATGGGTTGAGGTGCCGCGTTAGCTATCTTGGTTGAATACAAGTGTTAGCAAACAATCCTACGCAAGTATATTAATGAGCACAAATGAATATATCAAGCATATGAAGATAGACAATAAAAGTATGCAAGATATAAAGACAAAGAGAGAGAGAGAGAGTAAGCAATCGCAAATACAAGGGATTTGTTTCGAGGTTCGAGCACCCTTGCTCTACATCCCCGCCTTCGACACACGAAGGATTTCCACTATAATCGATCCCAATGGATCACCCGGTGCCGCAACACCTACAAGCTCTCGGACTCTCTAGCCCGTACACACGCAAGCCCACCGGCTCGCCGAGGCCGCACTCAAACAAGAGTTCGCACCCGAACCCGAGACACCGATTCCTCACTAGGATCCGAAACAATGCGAACACAACCGTCCGCCTTCTCAAAGAACAAAGAAAGAAGTATTTGGTGATCACAACACTTTGATCACCTAAAAACACTCTCACTACAACACTCCTATAAGATAAATAGCAATGGATGGCTCAAGTGTTTGTGTGAGAAAACAAGAATTGAGATGGTGGAGAAAAACTCAAAGAATCTCTTTTAACACTCTTGATATAAACTCTCCATTTGATTGGAAATATTTGCTCTAAATCAAGTGGAGGAAAACCTCTAAATAGTTCAGGAAAAACTGGTGAAAACCCACTTGAAAATCTTATGGAAAAACAATGGCCAAACCCCCAAATTTATAGGCTGTCAAAAACTAGCCATTGGGGTCTGTCTGACTTGTCGGTCGACCGCCAACGGTCAAAAATCAGACTGTTGGAGCCTCCGGTCGACCGCCCGGTCGACCCAAAAGAACAGAGAGCACTGCTCTCAGTTCCGGTCGACTGGGTTGGCAGACCGGCCATCTGCCAGGTCAAGGCGTGCACGTCATGCACGTCGGTCGACCGAGCCGGTCGGCCGACTTCAGCTCTAGTCGACTTGGCTGAAGCCTGAAACAAAAATCTGATAAGGGATTTAAAACTTGGTCATTTTGATTAAAAAAATCCCATAAAATACTTAAAAATCTACAAAAATAGTTTTACCAATATTCTTTGATAAACAAATATGCTTGCACAAAATCAAGGCATGTTATAAGAGATTTGGACTATTTTTGTAATATGGAAATATTGGCTCAATAGAAAACTTGTATTTTCCAAAATCTTGTTTTCCAAAACTCCTTTAAATAAAAACTAGATATTTTGAACTCATTAAAGCATAGTGTGTATGGATATGATCCACTACACAAATAAGATGAAATATCTAAGTTTTTGACATTAAGCTCTAAACATGATTTTGGTTAAAGGATATGTATATAAGAAATTCCAAAAACCAAAGTATTTTTCCAAAGTAAAAATTCTTTTCTAAAACTAAAAATCTTTTATGAAAACATATCTATCAAGAGTGTGTGTGTAAATGTATACTTGAGCAATCTACCAACTACTCTATCCTTTACATTTTATCTAAAACAAAAATCTTATACCTAGACACAAGTCTTGATCTTGAAGTCTTCCCTTGAAGTCTTCTCATCATCTTGACTTGGTCCAAATGCAATCCAACGAGCTCGAATCCTCTTGAGTACTTGATGTGGTTTTGATGCATAGGCTCGTGAATCAAACCGGTGTAAGCTCCAAAACTTGACTATAAATCCTTTGTTGAAGCTCCACATCTACTAAGATCTTGATAACAAATCTGTCACTAATTTAAACACAAGATCATTAGTAAACATAACTACATGAGTTGATCATCATCAAAACTAGAGTGATGGGCCTTTGGGCCAACAAAGCGGCTACAAGCTCAACAATACATTGAGTTGTATCAAGCACGAATCTCGAAGGCCTTCAATAAGAAGGTTAAGCAAAAGATTTTTCAGAAAGGAGATTTGGTTTTAGCCGTTAGACGACTGATGATCATGACACACAAAACCAAAGGCAAATTTCAGCCCAAATGGGAAGGACCGTTTGTGATATAAATAGTCTATTCAAATGGAGCATATCATCTTATGACTTCAGACTGAGACTTACTCATGATGCCAATCAACGACAAGTTCCTAAAGAAGTATTATCCTTGATAAGATCCTTCTCATGATCAAGTTAACATTACACTGTTGGCCCGGAGGCCTTCCTCTCTAGTTTTGATGATGATTAACTCATGTAGTTATGTTTACTAATTATCTTGTGATTTTAGTTACAGATCATTGATCAAGATATTAGTTGGTGATTGCTTCAAAAAGAGGAGTTTGGAAGCTTTCACTTGGTGATTCGAGGGCCCGAGCATCAAGATCATACATAACCTTGCTCGTTGGATCACGGAGTTTGGACTGAGTCGACTTGAAGATGAAGATCGTCAAGAAGACTTAGGTATCCATAGTTTAGTTTGTATTTTAGATCCATTTGTAAAGTTTAGTATAGTTGATATGCTCAAGTGCACAACACACACGTTTTATGTTTTGAAATTGGTTTTCATGAATAGATTGATCAAAAAAAGTTTACTTTATTTTTTATGTATATTAGAAGTGTTCAATATACATACATGCTTACATGACTTGTACAAACTTATTTTGACTATCCTATTCATGTATTGAAAAATCAAAGTTTGATAAAATACAAGATTTGGTTTTTGATAAAAATGATAAGACACAAAAATAGTTTAAATTGCTTGATATTTGAGTTGAAATTTTTATCACATGTTTATATATCAATGCAAAATGTTAAAACTATTTTTGGGGATTTTTAGAAGTTTTTTAAAGAATTTTTAGAAATATTTTTAACATGTTTTTCTGATCCAGAACAGTGGCTGACAGGCCAGGTCGGCCGACCGCACGGTCGACCGCACCAAGGGTCGGTCGACCGTAAGGTCGACCGACGTGCACAGAGCTGTGCACGTCGGGCAGCACAGTGGGCCGGCCGGCCGACCGGTCGACCGGACCAGAGAGCTCTGCTCTCTGTATCTGGGCGGTCGGCTGGACGGTCGATCGAGATTGCCCAACGGTCACATTTATGACTGTTGGCGGTCGACCGCCCGGTCGACCACCAGCCTGTCAGGCTGACAAATCAGCCTAAGGCTAGTTTTCTGTTTGGGCTATAAATACCTCATTTCTTGGGGGTTTTAACCAAGATTTTTTAGAGCAAAAATTTTCCCATTCTCTGGTTTTAAAAACAAGTTTTCAAAAGTGTTTAAGTGCCAAAAAGATCAATCTTATTTGTTTTAAGTGTTTTGTTTATTTTCAAAGAAAATAGGTTTTTGGGGATTGGTTTCTTGTTCTTCATTTCTATATCAATTTGGTATTTTCCCAAGAGATTTTCTTTGATCAAAACACTTGCTTTTTCACACTTGAGCTTATCTTCTATCCTATTCTATTAGGATCTTGTTTTGTGGAAAAGAGGAAAGAGAGATTGTTTGTGGTTGAAAGAAACCACTTGTTGTAAACACCCTTGCTTTTGTTGTATCCCTCTTTGGTAGAGGTTGATCGGGTGATTGGTTTGCTCCCTCTTTAGTAGAGGTTGAGTTGGTTGGTTTGCTCCCTCTAGTGAGAGGTGGAGTTTGGTTTGTAACCCTCTTCGATAGAGGTGTCTGTTGGTTGTTGTTTGGCTACAGGCCTACCCCTCGGTTGTGAGGCGGTGTTTGTGAGAGGAGTTCGGTACTCCCTTGTTGTAAAAATCCTCCTCGGTGGAGGTTCCCTCGGTGGGAGTCCTCGGTGGACAAGATAGTGGATTAGAAATCCTTCTCGGTGAAGGCGGGGACGTAGAGCTAGGGGCTCGAGCCTCGAAACATATCTTTGTGTTTGCGTTTGATCCATTGTCTCTCTAACTCTCTCTCTTTATATTGTGCAAAGCATAATTCATTCATTCATATCTTATTGCTTGCATTTGTGCATTGCATTATTTCATATTGTTCATCCTTATATGCTTGGCTTGCTTGTGTGTGTGCCTCACTTATACTTAACCACAAGAGCTTCATATAGCACCTCAACCCATATCTAGGGGAATCAAGAGGAGTTAGTCCAGAGCCCTTCACGGAGAATTCGGCTACACTTGTGTGTTGTACTAAGTGTGTTACAAAATTTGTTTTAGCTTCCGCATTTAGTTTCTAGATTAGCATTATCACCTATTCACCCCCCTCTAGGTGATTTACAATTGGTATCAGAGCCTACGCTCCTGATACTTATTCTTAACATCCTAGGAGTGAGATCCTTGTTTGCTAATCTATCATTTGCATTTGCTTGTTTGCACACATATAGCTTGGACCCATGGATTTCATGACCCCACCTATGTTTGACCCTTCCAACATTATTATTTGGAAGACTAAGATGTCCATCTATTTACAAACCCTAGGATATAAGGTTCACCTTGCCATTACCAATTAATCCTACCTTAGTGATAGCAAGCATATAGGGGCCAATGCACAAGCCCTTGAGGCCATTAGAAGCACGCTATCTAAAGAATATCTTATGCTTGTTTCTAATCTTGATTCCGCCTTTGCAGTGTGGAACAAGTTGACAACCACTACCACCTCCGAGCTTCAAATGCCAAATCCAACAAGAGGAGGAATCTAGTGGAGAATCCGAGCCACAACAATGCTATATGATCCAAGGGAATGACTCCCTTGAGGTACAATCGGAAACTCAACTAGATAGTTTTGATTCTAGTTCTTCATGTGATGATCATATTGATGTCCATGCTTTGAATGAAGAACTTTCAATAGTTTGTGAAAAATTAATTGAAAATATAAGGTTTTGAAAAAAGAAAAGTCTAAGAATTGAAAAAGAAAATAAAAGTTTGCATTCTAGACTTGACAAGGTTTTGCAAAAGAAGGTTGAGGTCTATAATGAAAGGGATTCATTGAGATCTCAACTAGACCTTGTACTAAAAGAAAATGAGTTTTTGAAAAATAAAAATGATTGTGATAATGTGTTGAAGAAAAATGAGTTTTTGTCTTCAAAAGTAGATTTTATTTTAAAAGATAATGATTCTTTAAAAAGAGAAATTGATTTTATTTCAAAAGAATTAGAAATTTGTTTAAATAAAAATAAATCTTTGAAAAATGATATTGTTTCTCATGTTTGCCATGCTTCACCTAGTTTACCTATTGCATGTGCCACCTCTTCTTTAATTGAAAATGATATATCCATGCTTAAGAAGAGTGTTGATTGTTTGGGCTCCACTTTGAGCCAATGTGTTGTGGGCCATACACGTTTGGAAACTTTGTTTCGAAAGAAACAAGTTCCATCTATTATGCATGCACACCCATCACGGCATACACATGCTCCACACGGACACCATCATCACTTGTATGCTCATGTGTACACTTGTACACATTGTGGATGTAAGGGCCACCTTGCTAAATTTTGTTTTGATCGTATACATGATTATAATTTAGCAAATAAATTTGTTTGGGTTAGGAATGATACTAACCCCCATGGACCCAATAAGATATGGGTACCAAAGAGCACTTCTCTTGTATTTGATGTAGGAGTGGGCTCTCACACGACGTGAGAGTAGCAGTACCTTGGAGTGGATGCGTTCCGAGCTTCATGGAAATCATTTGGATGCATCACTTTCAAGGAAGGTTTGGTGGGAAGACCACCTTGGTTTGGAGAACTAGAGAAGTACCTTCATCGGATTTGGTATCAATCTCTAACTCCTTATTTATGTTTAAGCATGCTTTCCATGTTTATCATTTATAGCATGTTTTATTGTTTGTAGATTATTATGCAAATGCCATGTTTATTAGATCCTTGACATGCATGTATAGCCCTTTGAGACACCCATGTTGAATATGGACTATTATTTTGTGTTCTCACCGTTTGTTTAGCTATCATGTTTATCATAGGTTTAATAACATGTGGATTTACATAATAATCATGTTTTTGTTTATCATGTGGATTTATATTTTATTTTATGCTTCATGCTTTGAATATTTGTTTAAATGTTAGTTTTCATTAAGACTAGATATATACTTGTACATATAGTGGGCCACAAATAAATCTATATATGTTTGTGCTTGAATGCTTATTTGAACCCATTAGATGTGCTAGTATAGTCTAGTTTTGATGATTCATGCATTTTAAACTTGTATTCCCATTGTTGGATTTGTTTCATGTTTTTGTGTTTATGTTTAACTTCATGTATATGTCTATTTTATCCAAACTATTGTTTATACATATACATCCTTTTGAGCCACGTGCCTTCATGCATATATCTTTGTGGACTCGTTGTGTTTGGATATGTATGTATACTTTTGTTTGTATAGGACATACATATACCTTGAAGATTAAATAGTTTTGATGATTTTCATGTTTTCATGTTTCAAGGAATATTGAGCTAAATTGAATACTTTCATGATCATGTTCTTCACATTGTATTTGTACACTCACATTTCTTGTTTACTCATATTTTGTTTTCATGAGTTATATTTATGCTTATTTGACTTAGAGTGTTGATTATCATGTGGATTTCATGTTTCATGAAAAATAATTTTGTTTTATTCCTTACTTGAAGGATTTCGTACTAGTTTACAAGTTTTTTCATTTAACTAGTTGCGATATTCTTCTTTTTGGTAGAGTTTTCAAACACACTTTATTTTTCAAATCTATTTTTGAAAACCCCTACCATCCAAGGGCGGATGGATGGGCGATCATGCTCATGTATGCCTTATATTGAAAATCATTTTAAACTTCAACATGTTTGGGAGGATAGGTTATATGAGTTATACTTTGATATTATTGTTGTTTCAATTGGTATCATTGGATTCTTTCAATTGGTATCAATTTTGATCTTTCTTGTATACTCATATATGTTTGTTTGTATGTATGCTTTCAATTTCAATAGTATCAATTTCGATTGATATTAAATTTTTCATACATATATATTTTGTTTATGCTAACTTGAGCTTCAACTTTGTTTCAATTGATTCAATTTTCAATTGGTTTCTTAAACAAGCTTATGCATGTGTTTTGTTGGTATTTCATAAAGGGGGAGAAAATTCGATTTTCATATTTCAATTGGTATTTGTATTTCCACTCCCTTACTTTATGATAGAAAATAGCCATTTCATTTGATATCATATCCTTAAAAAGAAAAATACTCTATTTTGATATCAAGATGTTTATTTGAATGTGTTTTAAATTGGTATCTCAAAATTTTGTTTTTAAAAGATAAATAGTCAAAATGTTTTGATTTATATTGCCTATATGCAAGGAGAGCTTAACATCTCTTCTACATATAGATTCATGTTGAGTGTATCTTGTATTGAGGAGCTTGACATCTCTTCTTTATGTGGTACACGTGTGTAGGGGGAGCTTCACATCTCCTCTTATGCATTACATAGTGTACGTTATGTGAATTAGGGCTTGTCATCCCTCCTTCATGTAATGTATCTATGTAGGGAAGCTTCACATCTTCCTCTTCATGAATGTATATCGCATATACCATTTGTTGATTGATCTATGTTTACTTTCAATTGGTATCAAGATGCTACTTTGACATATTTTCAATTGGTACCTTAATTGATTGTCACCTCTATTTGGTTTTATTTTTTATTTTAGACAAAAAGGGGGAGAACATTGTTTTTATTAACCTCTTTGTTGATTCATTGTTTCGAACAAAAAAGGGGAGAAAATTTTGTTTTGTTTTGATTTTTACCCCTTTGTTGATGATTGACAAAAAGGGGGAGAAAGATTTTGAGTTTGATCAAGTTTTATATATGCATATTTATGTTTTGCATATATTAAGTTTAATTTAGTTTAATTTTAATTGGTATCTAGAGCATGTTTTGTTTTTGAACATTTCATTGGTATCTAAAGCCTTTTATTGTTTATGCATGATTATGCATTGTCATTCATTGCATATTTATTGTTTATTTGTTTATGCATGAGTTAAGGGGGAGCTTCTTTGAAGCTTAACTTTAATCCATGCATATATAACTCCATGAGTTTTGTCATCATCAAAAAGGGGGAGATTGTTGGCCCGGAGGCCTTCCTCTCTAGTTTTGATGATGATTAACTCATGTAGTTATGTTTACTAATTATCTTGTGATTTTAGTTACAGATCATTGATCAAGATATTAGTTGGTGATTGCTTCAAAAAGAGGAGTTTGGAAGCTTTCACTTGGTGATTCCAGGGCCCGAGCATCAAGATCATACATAGCCTTGCTCGTTGGATCACGGAGTTTGGACCGAGTCGACTTGAAGATGAAGATCGTCAAGAAGACTTAGGTATCCATAGTTTAGTTTGTGTTTTAGATCCATTTGTAAAGCTTAGTATAGTTGATATGTTCAAGTGCACAACACACACATTTTATGTTTTGAAATTGGTTTTCATGAATAGATTGATCAAAACAAGTTTACTTTGTTTTTTTATGTATATTAGATGCGTTCAATATACATACATGCTTACATGACTTGTACAAACTTATTTTGACTATCCTATTCATGTATTGAAAAATCAAAGTTTGATAAAATACAAGATTTGGTTTTTGATAAAAATGATAAGACACAAAAATAGTTCAAATTGCTTGATATTTGAGTTGAAATTTTTAACACATGTTTATATATCAATGCAAAATGTTAAAACTATTTTTGGGGATTTTTAGAAGTTTTTTTAAAGAATTTTTAGAAATATTTTTAACATGTTTTTCTGATCCAGAACAGTGGCTGACAGGCCAGGTCGGCCGACCGCAAGGTCGACCGCACCAAGGGCCGATCGACCGTAAGGTCGACCGACGTGCACAGAGCTGTGCACGTCTGGCAGCACAGTGGGCCGGCCGACCGATCGGTCGACCGGACAAGAGAGCTCTGCTCTCTGTATCTGGGCGGTCGACCGGGCGGTCGACCGAGATTGCCCAACGGTCATATTTATGACCGTTGGCGGTCGACCGCCCGGTCGACCGCCAGCCTGTCAGGCTGACAGATCAGCCTAAAGGCTAGTTTTCTGTTTGGGCTATAAATACCCCATTTCTTGGGGGTTTTAACCAAGATTTTTTAGAGCAAAAATTTCCCCATTCTCTAGTTTTAAAAACAAGTTTTCAAAAGTGTTTAAGTGCCAAAAAGATCAATCTTATTTGTTTTATGTGTTTTGTTTATTTTCAAAGAAAATAGGTTTTTGGGAATTGGTTTCTTGTTCTTCATTTCTATATCAATTTGGTATTTTCCCAAGAGATTTTCTTTGATCAAAACACTTATTTTTCCACACTTGAGCTTATCTTCTATCCTATTCTATTAGGATCTTGTTTTGTGGAAAAGAGGAAAGAGAGATTGTTTGTGGTTGAAAGAAACTACTTGTTGTAAACACCCTTGCTTTTGTTGTATCCCTCTTTGGTAGAGGTTGATCGGGTGATTGGTTTGCTCCCTCTTTGGTAGAGGTTGAGTTAGTTGGTTTGCTCCCTCTAGTGAGAGGTGGAGTTTGGTTTGTAACCCTCTTCGGTAGAGGTGTTTGTTGGTTGTTGTTTGGCTACGGGCCTACCCCTCGGTTGTGAGGTGGTGTTTGTGAGAGGAGTTCGGTACTCCCTTGTTGTAAAAATCCTCCTCGGTGGAGGTTCCCTCGGTGGGAGTCCTCGGTGGACAAGATAGTGGATTAGAAATCCTTCTCGGTGAAGGCGGGGACATAGAGCTAGGGGCTCGAACCTCGAAACATATCTTTGTGTTTGCGTTTGATCCATTGTCTCTCTAACTCTCTCTCTTTATATTGTGCAAAGCATAATTCATTCATTCATATCTTATTGCTTGCATTTGTGCCTTGCATTATTTCATATTGTTCATCCTTATTTGCTTGGCTTGCTTGTGTGTGTACCTCACTTGAACTTAACCACAAGAGCTTCATATAGCACCTCAACCCATATCTAGGGGAATCAAGAGGAGTTAGTCCAGAGCCCTTCACGGGGAGTTCGGCTACACTTGTGTTGTACTAAGTGTGTTGCAAAATTTGTTTTAGCTTCCGCATTTAGTTTCTAGATTAGCATTATCACCTATTCACCCCCCTCTAGGTGATTTACATACACCTCTGATCAAGACCTTCAGATCCAAGATATGTAGAAAGAGCGCTCCTCTCTTTCTCTAACGAGATCATACAACTATAAACCAGTATAGAGCCGATCGAGCACCGGTTGTATCAAAGAAGAGTCAAGGTTACAAATTCACTATCGGCTAGTATCGAGCCGATCGAACGCCTTTGACATTGAAGAAGAAAACAAGGGATCAAGTTGTTTTAACCTTGTCACTCTTCTCTAGTATATAAATATGTACCTATTTTCAAAGGTCATATTTTGAAGTCAAGCATGCCTAAGCAACGGTTTCAGGCAGATGGCTTATTTAGCCTGACTTTTCTATGTATAATGGTGACATACCTCCCTGTTCTGTCTCGATCGATCGAAGTTCGACCAAACGACAAAAGGTCTGACCAAACAAATGAGTTTATTGGATGACTTATCAAGCCGAACTCATTGAAGAAGGTTCGTGATGCATCCTCTTGCTGAACCTTTCCATTGTTCCCACGTTCATATCAAGACGTGGCGGCTGACCAAATCGTAACCGATCGAATCAAAGATCAAAGGAGTTTAGCTGATGACTTGGCAAGCTGAACTCGTTGAAGAAGGTTCGTGACACATCCTGATATGGAAATAAGATAAGAGTTGACAGAGAGTCCACGAGGAATGATAATCTTCAAATTAAGATCTCGCAGAATTCGTGTCTACTCTTTTAATTCCCAACTCACCTATAGAGTGGAAACCCAGGGGAAGCATCGCGTTACTCAAAGTAACAAAATAATCCAACGCCTCTAATGGCTAAGGATAGAGGAAATGTTGACCTTTAAGCCCAACATAAGTCCTTAACAACTCATCATGCTGAAAGGAATAGCATGGCTAGCCCGACTCGAAGGTAGTTGGTAAAGGCATATCAAATCTGTTGACAGCTGAGGGTTTGCTAAAAACCCAAAGGGACACGTTCCCATTTGATTCCCTCTCCAAAATCATTTACCAATTCCCGTCTATAGAATGGTAAGACCACATAGAAAGGTATTCATATTCCTTGCGAAATGACGAGTCTAACCTATCATGTTAACATTAAACCTCAGATAGTAAGACTCTAACCTACTCCCCGGTGGAAAAAACCAACATCCCTGTGAATTTGGTCAACTTTCCCAATGAATAAACTCCGCTTGTCTTTCTCTTCAATAGAATGACAGGTCCACTCAAATTACTATTATGTTCAAACGCCTCTGATAGTAAGTGAATCCTTGTCAAGTTAATATCACACCTCTGACAAGTTGCTTTACAAATCCCCATGGAGTTCTCTAACATATAATCTTTCATGAGATTTTTATTTCTTAGCTCCCCAGCAAGTTCTAGTAGACTCTCTTCAAAGTCTATTTCCCACTCAGTCCCCAATGGACTCTCTTGGTTGTTACATTAACAATATACCTCTAACAATTTCTTCCAAATAACATCCAAAGGAGATATCAATTTCCCCATGGAGTTTATGATCAATCCTATTTCCCCTGATGGGATTATTTCTTTTACCGTTATGTCCAGCTTGTCACCTCTGAACGGTAGAAATCCTGAGCTTGATAGTTTCTCAATCGGTTATGTCCATATTACCTCTGAACCGACAGATAACCAAGTCTCATCGTTCAGTCCAGTAGGGACTATTCCTTAACCATTATGTCATTTCGCCACCTCTGAACGGCAGGGCTTTGAGTCTAGCAATTCTCAATCGGTTATGTCCATATTACCTCTGAACCGACGGATACCCAGATCTTCCTCTTATGGTACTTCAACTATCATGTCTAGTTCATCACCTCTGAACAGATAAGTCCATAACTTTGTTCTCCTTTCCTCTATCAAGGTCAGGAGTTCTTGCTATCATGTTAATACGACTACCTCTGAACAGTAAATTAAGAGCCTGATGTTTCTTAGTTGGTCTTGTCCATATTACTTCTGAACCTACGGGTGCCAAGATCCAATTCACCCTTGCAGTCCCTAGTGGGCTAGCTACTAAGTTAATGCGACTACCTCTAGCAGCGGATTTAGAGTTTGGTGTGTCTTAGTCTATCATGTCCAGTATATCACCTCTGAATAGACGAGTCCCTAAAATCAGATTCACCTTCATTTTGTCATCATGTCTAGTTCATCACCTCTGAATGATAAAATTTCGAGCTTGGTGGCTTCTCAATCGGTTATGTCCAATTTGTCACCTCTGAACCGACAGATAGCCAAGTCTCCCTTTTTGCTTACTGTTATGTCCAGTTCGTCACCTTTGAACAGTAAACACTCCGAGTTTGGTAATTTCTAATCGGTTATGTCTAGTTTGTCACCTCCAAACCGATGAATATCCAATCTCATCTTTCTTTGTCATTATGTCCAGTTCATCACCTCTGAACGATAAGGCTTCGTGTCTGGTGATTCCTAATCATCATGTCCAAGTCATCCAATGATCTTTAATCTGTTATGTTAATATTTACCTCTGAACAGTAAAGATCGTCAAGCTTATTTCTTCCATCCTCATCTCAATATGATTTGAGTCTGACCATTTCTCAAATTTGTAACTAATTCTATCAGTTTATCACCTCTGATTAGATTAGTTATACCATTATATACAACTTGAAAGTAAGAATTACAAATTCAGAAAATAAAACAAGTTGGAAATATAACAGAGGAGTCAAATAAAATTACTTTTTATTTGATTCCAAAAGAGGGATACACGGATACATGGATTACAAGCTATGAGGGTGCTTCATAAGACTTGATCTGTTCTTCAAGGATGGCCAGCCTATTCTTCCTCTCCTCAGCAGCTCTGATGAATGCCTATGACCTTAACTCGGCCTCATTAAAACCCGCTGTCTGGGACAGACGAGCCTCAATTTCAGCCAAAGTTGCCCTCTGTGCTAGCTCCTGTTGCAGGACTTCATCATTTTGAGCCTTAAGCTGTTCTAACCGAGCGATCTCTTTAAGACGCACCGGTTCAGCCTTGAACAGAAGAAGATTGGCTTTCTTGATCATTTTCTTGGTCTTTTCAATCTTATCCTCAGCGTCGAGAAGAGCACTATTAGAAGCATATATGGTATCTCCAATTTCTACTTTCCTTGTCTCCAAGGATTTTAAATCTGAAGATATTGCCTTAACTACTTCCTGTGCCGCAAGATGAGCTTCACGCATTTGAGCAGCAAGGTGTTCAAGCTGTTCATCAACTGCGGAGTCCAAATCTGAATTGCTGAGATGGCGCCATTCATCTACATCCCTCTCAAGCCTTTCCACCAGAATCTCCAATGTGGCAGCTTGATCATCCCCTCCAAAGTCTCAAATGCTGTCAATACTTCGAGAGAGGACCACCTTCAAAGCAGAGAACGAGGTAGTCGAGCCCTTCAAGACCAAAGCAACAGATCGCTTCAAGCCCTTATAAAAACTATCAACTAGCTCAGCCACAAATTCTTTCTCGGCTTCAACAACTCCCAGTAACGAGTGGCCCCTGAAGGCAAAGCTTCCACCGGTTTCACTAACATAACCATAGAGGAGATGGCAGAAGCACTGGCTGGAGAAATATGAGGGATCGCCGGTGATCTTGGAGGAGTCCTCATTGAAACCAGTACACTAGCCACAATGGAAGTAAGGCTGGTGACTATTTCAAGAAGAGCTGGCTCAACAACCAGTGTCGGAGACGTAGGGCTGGTAATTACCTTCAGCTCCATGGTTGTCAGGATAGGCTGTGTTAACAAAACCACTGACATCTCACCTACCAATGTACTTGGAAGTGAGATTGATTCCGTAACCACTGTCCCCTCAGCCTCTTTAGTTCCACTGGCCGTTTAGGCTGATAAGAGGGCAGGTCGTGATACAAGGCATCCAACTCGGCAGTGTCCGTTGCAGTCGAAGTACTTGCTTCACCCCTGATCCCCTCAGTAAGATTAGCTGGCTCCCTTGAAGTCGATCCACCTAAAGGTGGAACACCTGTAACAAGACTTTATGAGCTAGGCAAGACAAATAATGGAAGAAAAGTTGTTTACAAAAGATCAAAGTATTACCGAGAGGTGATACCGCCTCAACTGCCTCAGCCGTAGTCCCCCCCTGAACTTCCTCGATGGCAGCATCAATCCCCTCAGGTTCCATAGGAAAGTTTTTGGCAGATGCAGGAGGGACGGCCGGCTCACCTTCACTCGCCGAAGCCTCTGTGGTCCATCCCAAAGAGCTTGAAGCCACAGGACTCACTTTCAAGGTCCCAACACCTGAAGGACCAACGTCAGCCGCGTCACCTCTAGAATCTTCCAAGACGACGAAGTAGCTAGCCTCGTCACCTTCTTCATAACTGAACAGAGGATCATAAGAATCCCCCTGTTCTCTTGCAGCCTTGGCTCTCAGTTCTCTTGCAGTCTCAGTCCCTGAATCATAGGATAAACAAGTGAGTTGTATGAAATATATAAGTACATGTCGCAAGAATGAAGCTGATCTTACCTAGGTCGGGAATAGCTTTATCAATAGTCTTCTTCTAAGCCGATAACCTAATAACTAAAGGAGCGAGAGGAGGAGGCACTATAGCTGATTCACCCTCTGCAATAATGGTGGGAGTTTAGCGAGAGGCTTCTTCACTACCCTCTTCCTGTGAGATCCACCATGCCGCTTTCGTTTGAAGTGGACATCGGGATCTTCTTCCTCCACTTCTACCTCCACATCTTTCATGAGGGCTGTGCCTACCCCACCAGGAGCACCTGGTGGAGCCTCAACCTGTGTGCTTTAAAATGGGGACTTTCTACGTCTAAAGCCTCACTATCAGCAGTAGCCACAAACTCCCTGAGGCCTGGCACATGGACCCTTCTACCCTTGCCTCTCTCGGCGACTTTCCGCTTCAGCCGCTGGAGTTCAACTTCACACCAAAAGAGTTAAAAGAAAACCCGGTTGGCGTGGAGTTCAAAGTTCTATACCACTGATAGAACCCCAATGTTGTCAGCAGGTTCGGAGTCCTCAGTGGCATGCACAGCCGCGCCTCAGTACAGCCAGCGATGAAGAACCACCAGGCATGAGCACCGTCAATGAGGCTCCCCATGAAGGTCAGGCTGGTGTTCGGGTTACCTACATATAGTTGGTCATACCCGAACTGATGAGCAAATTGACTTGGGACATAAGGCTCCAAGTAGCAGGTATCCCCGCTCCTGTAGACCAGATGGGATGGCCGGATGCTAACCAGCCATTCAAAGATCCCCCGGGTCAACAACGTCTGCCCATCTCCTACATCCTTGAATTCTTCATCATAGCCTGCATCGTGAATGTAGGGAAAGCACAGAAAAAGGCTGTAAAACGTCATACCGACGCAGCAGCTTACGAACCGCGGCCACATAAGTTAATGACCATGAACATCCCTTAAATCGACGGAGAAGCACCACCCGGACACCTTCTGGAGGCTCCTCACCAGCTTGGATAATAGAAGGGCGGTGAAGGGCGAACCATGCCATCAAATAGGTGTATGGCAAACCGATCCTGGGGTTTGGTCCGTCACAAGGCAAGATAGTGCCTTTCCCCTTTTCGTTGGTGGTGGTCTACAGAAAGCCTCCGTCAATGCACGAAAGCCCCTCTGAATACAACACACCTTCGCTGGGAGAAGTCCAAGGGAACGACCGTGGACTAGATGAACGGCTAGTAAGAAGGCAGTATGACGTCGCCAGAGGAAGATGGCACCACGCATCTTTTCAACCAAACTGATAAAAAACCAGTCAAAGTGCCTTCCGGGACATCGGTTGACGAGCCTGGTGTTGGAAACTCTGGAGAATGTCACCTTTCTCATAGGATCCATCATCTTCTTCCAAAATCATATCCCCTGGGAGTGTTCTTGCGTCCTCCAGAAAATGTCCTCGTCTGCAACCCCGCAGTGAGCCGCTTCAGGAGCATCTTCCAAGTTGGGGAACAAATAATTTTCCCAGCTCATTAAACTGCTCAAAGATCATTTATGGCTCCCATGCATACTCGAGAAGATGTAAAGATGGCACATCAATTTGAGTAAGTTTCAAACAAAGCGGGCTCCTTTATCTCTAGGAGTGCCAATTCCGCCTAGCATGGGAAATATTCTTCATAATGGAAAGATCCCAAGGGTAGAGCAGAGATTTCCCACATCTCATGCAAAGCCATGCCCAATTCACCTACAGGGGGTGAAGAAAGTCCCTGTAGCTGGACAGTATAACTTGAAGATAGTGTAGAAGTTCGCTACACTCATCTGAATGCTGTAATAGGTTACCCTAGCAGCTTCGTAGAGCCCCAGTCTCTCCAGATCCTCTTCAAAATGGGCCAAGACATATAAGGTCAAGTCTCTCCACCAGGCCTTTGGGGATGAATCCACCCAGGGGTCCTGAAATCAGTGCCTGGATAATTGCCATGAGCTTTGAAGAACTGGTTCCAAAAGTTTGAGCCACGAAGGGATTTTCCCCCACTGGGATGTCTGGGAGAACGTTCCCAGGGTGGAGACCCAATATGTAGCGAAGAGCACCCGCCCTAGTATAACCAGGAGACAGAGCTATCAGTTTCCCTACGTGAACGGAGTCAGTAGTTCGAATCACTTGCCACTTCATCTTTCAAACCTTCGTCACGCATTGGAAGAAAGATAGCGGATAATGACGCTTGCTAGATGGGAGATAATACTTCTCGCCATGCAAATTGAAAATCCATTGCCCTTCTTCAGCCAGCAGCTAATGATCGTTGTCGGACGCTGCATTCCCAACATGAAACCGGGCTTCCAGTAGATTTTTCGGTCACAATCCTCGAGGGAGTAGTAGTTAAGATGCTCATCATAGTACGCTATCTCCGCGTAGATAAGGGCATCCCCGCCAGGAGTGCTCCGCTAGCTGAATAATGAGGCCTGCCCTAGAATTGCAGGCTAACATTGCTATCCAGTTCCCTGGCTGTTCCAAAGAGACTGTTCAAAGGATCCGAAGTATAGTGCACTGCAAAAAAAAAGAAGAAACTATATTAGTTCATTAGCCGAAGAAAAAAGAAAGCTATAGTAAAAAGAAAAATGCCAAGGCATAGCTTCTCTGTCCGAGCGAAGCTAGTCTAGTATTAGCTTCGCCCCGAGGCTCAGCTCCACTCCTATACAAAGGCAGAGTGCGGAAGATCTCTAAGTGTTAGCTTCGCTCTGGAAGCTTAGCTTCGCATTCTGTCGCTGAACAAAATGCGGAAAAGCCCCAAGGGCTAACTTCGCCAGAAAGGCACTTGTGCCTAAAACTGTTCAAAGGAATTTAAAGTCCTTTTCCCAGCTACGCTTCTAGGG